>JAPMOR010003165.1:48367-104235 GCA_026543865.1 Argiope aurantia | reverse complement strand
CAGTTCAGCACGAGCTTGACTCCGTCGCTGCTCACCGTCGTTTCTGACTATGACTCGCGACTACTACCTCGACGACTTCGTTCTCTCTGTCTTCAACTTCTACTTGGACTACTGACTTAGACTACTGCCTTCCTCTGGCAGCTGCTGCTGCTTCCTTTTATAGGTCTCGGGATGCGGGGCTAGAAGCCTCTCAACCAATCAGGAACGTTCGAGGCGTATCTCGGTTCCTACTGGACGGATCGGGAAAATTCTCAAAGTTTCGGGTATAATCAATTTTGGCGCCAAAGTCGCCAAATTCGTCGCCAAGTCGCCAAATGGTCGCCAAGCTCTGGGACCTCCGACGCACACCTGGGCTCCGTCCCGTTCAGATAACTGTAAAACTTTCTTTCTGTTGATGGAACAAACTATGCTGGGAAGCCGAATTGCAGGTTTGTAACAATACAAATTTGATTTTTGGATACTAATAATGCATGCCAGGCATTCATCGCCAAATAATTCGTCAATGATAGACACAATGAAAATGCCACATTCACTTCCAAAGTGTTAATATTTCGTAACAATTGTGCGCCAAAGGCATTCTCTGGCATGACAAGTTTATTAGAGAGTATGGGAGGAAGTTTTGCTGAGACCACTTCCACTGGATTGTTAAAGTGTTCACACAGACAATAAAACTTTTTTTGAATGGATTTTGTTGAAAATTTAATAGAAATCTAGAAGCTTGGTTACAATTGCCACATACCACATTTCTTCTATCTAGCTTAAACGCTTCAAATTATCATGTTGACGGACTGACAGATATAATTTTTTTAAAAAAATTATGTTTTCCGAGTTAATGGAAGTCTGAAAAGTTGTAATTCGTCCAAGTCTCAAGGTCAAATTTTTTGAGGGTTACAATACTTTTTATATAGCGGGAAGTAAAAAGGTGTTTTTAACAGAATTTAAAAATTATTTAATGACTTTGCGGGTTCAAATATCATGTTCCGATAACATGTTTTTAATTGATGAAACATTTAAATTTATCCTTTGTATTTCAGGTGTCGTCCTCGTCATCTGACCGCGGTTCAAAATTACGAGGTCCGTCCCAAAATAGCCCTAGTGTTGCTTCAAACGGGACGTTAATATAACTAAACTAAACTAAACTATCCCTTGTATCTTAGAATCAAAACACAATGGGACAGAAATAATAGGACTTATTTAATACTTTTTATCTTCACGTCTGTGTTAAAACCTCAGTCATAAACAACAAATATCCGCAAAGTCGTATACATGTAGTATCATCACTCTTGCAAATGGACAAAATGACCAGTGGGTCAGAAAATTCGCATAAATTATTGTTTCAGACTTTTTATATCAAATGCTAGTCGCTGGTTAGCAGGAAGTATTGATTACATTCATTTCCAGATCAATCATGTTCTATAACTCTATGCTTATGATTCTACCAAACTGTCTGAGATTAAGGCCTGTCTTTGTCTTAGTTAAGTTCTGTTTATCTTGTGCATGAACCTGTCTAATGGATACAACCACGCAAGATGATAGCGCTATTAAAAAGGTAAATATCTGGTTCGTCTATCGTCTAACTTCCGTGATATTGTAACTTCACTTTTTTATTTGGTTCGTAAAATAATCAGATATTAAACAGAAATTTCCTTCTTTAGCTTTTAACAATGGAAAAAAATATGGAATTAAGTGTTTGATATTATTAATAAAATCATAATTTGGTATCAAATTTTCTATTTCAATAGGACGAATAAAAAAAAACAACCCAAATTTTAAATTACATATTCGGTTACGTTTACTTTAATAGGAATCAAAACTCTAAATTACTGAAATTAAAAGTCTGAGAATTCGTGGAGCTCACGGTTATGATTATGGCCCCTCAGGCAAGGGCCTCAATTTTATGGTGGGGGGGAGAGGGAGAATAATAACTTCACATGAAAGTAGGCGAGAAATTTTTGCTGATCAGATAAGTTATATTAATGTCCCATTTGAAAGCAATACCAGGGATATTTCGAGACGGATCTCGTCATTTTGAACCGGAAGCTCACATGGCTCAGACGACATCTGAGCTAGCACCTCCTTTCCAAGCTTCCATACCACACCAACTGGAGGAAGCTCGCCCGCAATGGATTTAGCGTGCAACAGACCCTCTTACACGAAGGTTCATTGGTGGAATCGGTTCTCGAATCTGAAACCCACCGGTTCCGAAGCCGAGACCTTAACACCAGACTTTAGCGGCTCTGAAAGTATGGAAGAAAGTTTTGTTGAAACTACTCCAGCTGATTATACTTCGGAAAGTTTTAGCCGTTACCAAAGTTGTACAATTTCAGTACTTCTTATAGTATATGTTTCTGCCTTCGCATTCGTGATGAGTTACTAGGCATGCGATAACGATTTAATTTTAGCCTAATTTAACTAAACAGATTTATCAAAACCTCAAGTACAAATTCTTTGACGGTTATAATATTTTCTCTTTGTACGAGGGAAAGACAAAAAGCAAATTGACAATTGAGAAAATGTGCATCTATTCTAATGACAGAAAACTGAAAGATTCAGCATTTTTCAGCATAACCACCTGGACTTCAACGCACTTTTTACAATGTTTTACAAGTTTTTTGAGTCCCTCGGAAAAGGCTTTTTCAATTGTATCTGTAACCAATTTTGCACCAAATTAAATGACTTTTTCATCGGTTTCAAATCCTCTTCCCGTAAGCGTTTTCTTCAATGGTTCAAACATGCAAATCTTTCGGGGTCAGGTCTGGGGTGTTCCAGCACTTAGAATCCCATCTCCTGTTTTGTTTCTTCAGGCCGTTGGGCAGAATGTGGCCGAAAGTTATCTTGCTGCAGGTTGATAGCTTTTCGCACGCGTTTGGATCTGATTGCAGGTTTAAATTTAATTCGCAACGCATCACTGTTTACAGTTTCGTCTCTTGGAATGAAATGAACTGCTAGTACATCTTCCATGCCCCAAAATAGTGTTAGCGTAAACTTCACAGCTGATGGCTGACGTTTAAATTTTTAACTTCCGTTGATGATGATTGGTGTTATCAAACAAGCCTCCTAGCAAATAAAAAGCGAATCGCTGCCCTCATTTCCTCGTTGATGCAGTTCAACAATGGAGCTGCCATATTTAATTGTTTTCTACACTCCAACGACTAACGCAAGAATAAGAGTGACTTGTTGCACAGACTAATTAAGCTCTGCATACTAACAGTGTTACCAAACCTTAGAAAGAGAAATCGCAGAAGTCCCATTACTTTCTGACTTTCCCTCGTATATGAGGAAAAAAAAAAGGGTTTAATTATTTCAGCAAAGAAGCCAACTAATCTTCATTAAGACTAAGAAGAAATCGTCTTTGAAAGAAAATGTGATTGTAGCGATGCAAACGGTTTTAATTAAAAATTGAAACAAAAACCTGAAAAAAATATATTTATTTGGTAATTTTTTATTTTCTATTTTGAAGCTATACAAGAATTGTTACGAAACGGATATTGCGATTTTGAACTGAACTCAAAATTAGAATATCCAACGAGTGAGTGAGACGACAAGAGGAATGGATATCGTAATTTTGTGCCATGCTCAGACGATGAGAGAGACACCTGAGCTATTACAACTATTCAAATTTGATTGCTACGCCATTGAGAAGACGTTTGAATATACGGTGGAAATTTGAATGCTCTTTTAATCTACATACTCACTGGATATTTTGTGGAATCGGTTTGCAAACTTGAAGTCTTGAAATCAAGGCTATGAATGCATTAGTAAAGGTTGAACGTAAAACTTAAAAAATGATATTTATAAGTTATCAAAAGAACTTTATTACAAATAATCAATTTTATTACAATAAAAACAGAATATTTACAAATGGAAAATAAATAAAACATGAAAGGCATCAAAGTTTCATGTTTTTATTTTCATTTACAATTCCTTCTTATAAAAAGTGGTAAACTATAAATAAAAATTAAAAGAATATTCATTACAAAATAAAATAATATATGCAGGCATTTTTCTTTAAATAGGAACCATTCGGTATTTGGAATGTGATAAAATGGAATAATGACTTATACAAATAAGTATTAACAGTCTGATCTTTGTCCTAACTATGATGTTATAAAAGTAGTTATATATAGCTACTTTAACAAATTAATATTTTTTCATGCTTTTTACTTGAATGGTATAACATGAAACACTTCCGAGTTACACACAAATTATACGTTAGTACAGTAATTATACGGTATAATTACTGTTAGAGCTTTGAAGACAAGAAGTATTATATGTAATGGCAACAACTGATTATTTAATACCAGTAAAAAAGATTCCATCATATATATTATTTCAACACAAAAAGTCTTAAAATAAGTAGATTTGATGAACTTCAGGATGTAAACTTATTTCTGATATATTTTTCCAATCTTATCACAGGAGATTCAAACAACAAAGTTGTTATCAGAGCAGCGGTGTATGCAATTATAAGGAAACCTAGATAAAACAATATCTGAAAAAAAAAGAATTAAAATACTTATTAAAAATCAAGTAATAATAATTTTACGAAAATAAATTGTAGAAAACAGACAGTAAAAAATTTCTGAAAATTTTTCTTGATATACAAACACACACGCGTAATTTAAGAATCTTTCCCATTTCGTACAGATATTTATAAAGATAAAAATAATACATAAGCATAGAATGATTTATTTTCTAATGTAAGAAATTTTAACATTTACAAAAATCTATTATTTAAATTTGTATAAATCAAAACTTCTGATCGAGTTCAAAGTGATTGTATGAGATGATACTGTTTTAGTGCACCATAGAAGACAGAAAATTTTAAAACAGTAATTTAAAGCATTTGTTTCTACTGTGGTCAGTGGGGGTGCTTAATGAAGAAACTTCAACTCTCGGTGCCTTTAGATATTTTTTTTATTAACAATAACAACAGAGTTTAAAGTTCAGGGTAACTTCCATTACCGCTGGGGTCCGTGCCTGCCACGCAAGTCTCCGTTCACGGGGGTGAATGTTTACAAATAGGAAGTAATAACAGGCGGGAGCGCCATCTATGTACAATCCGCAACAGTATTTGTTGTTGCATGTGAATTTTTTTCACTTTTAATTACTAAAAACGCAGAAACATTTATATGATTAATAGAGATTAAGTAACAATGAATCTCTGATGTAAATGGTATAATAGCATTAATGATTTGATATGGTTTGTATTTAAAGTTTTTAATTATGAACATCAATTAATGTACAAAGCAGAACGCGGTCTCATACCTCCATATATGTACCCATTCCAGTCACTCAACGTTTCGACGGGTATGACACAGAAATTTTATTCAAAATAAAATCCAAAGCTATTCATATTAAACGATTATTATATATTAAACATCTCTTGATTATGTTACATAAATGTTCGATAGGATTCATGTCGGGCGATCTAAGTGGCCATGTCATTTGCTGGAATTGTACAGAAAGTCATGTCCACGAATATGACTCATAGTATAATGTAATCACACTAATATGACTCATAAGAATAATGTTGTATGAACTATAATATTATCACTTTTGCATGATAGATGATGCTACATAAAAAACACTGATATGACTCATAGGTATAATATAACTACACTAATATGATTCCTTAATATAAATATTCTAATATGACTCATAGATGTAATGTCAGTACACCAATATGACTCGTAGACACAATGTTATCACAGTAATAATCAATGTAATCACAGATGAGAATAACATTATACGAACCACGCTGACATGACTGAATTCTACCATTCTTCTCACAGAGGTGTAATATCCATTCTGGACAATCGGGTGGACCAGATAAGCACAATATGTAAGACGACTCAGAGGAATCCAAACTTTCCATGACAAGAGGCTGTTAACAACATCTAGAAAGAAAAGTTTCCAATAAGAGTTTTAAAATGTAAAAACAAATTATATATCATAAATTATTTAAGGCCTTTTGTAACTTTTATGCTCTATTTAAATCCCTTCTTTTATAATCATCTTTCTGATTATTACTTCAAGAAATTGCATTTTAAGAAAAAATAAAAATAATAGAAATATTGTACAAATTTCTGAAATTTAGTCATTTTATAATTGAAAGATATAAACTTTTAAAAAGAATTTAGTAAATGCCTCGTAAGTTCTTGCTTTCCCCAAAATATATTTAAAATGCTCGATACTTGTCGGTTGTAACGGCAAGAAAAAATGTCGCCAATTTGGCGATTTCAATCGTCAAACTATATAGCATGTGATTCCCGCGTTCAAAATTTTTCATAATAAATAATAATGCACTTGAATATATTTTTATATTTTAGCGATGATTTTTTTGGGCGCTTTTCTTTTTCTTTTATGGCTTGGTTTCTTGGCGGTCGCCGTGAAAACCGAATTATGCCAAATTATCTTTTAGTCTATAAATAAGTTATCCGTATATGAAGTTCTGTTATTTGAAAAAAATATTTACCATCAAGTCAAGACTATTGAAGACAAATGTCATGGAGAGATGTTGCCATAGAGTTTAGAGAAAAATCTGTAATTAATTACCATAAATTGCCCATTTTTATCTCATTTGTGTTGAAACTCATGAGTGACAAACCCTTGTTTTGTCATTATAATTCTAAATCTTTACAAAATTTCGTTTAAATATAATATGTGTATCGAAGCTTGATTACTTATACTTTTACTGTTATTTTAACAATTGAATAATTGGAATTTTCTTTGATATTTGCAAATGCATGCTTAAAATAAAGCTAATATTGATTAAATTAGATACAAATGATTGGTTAAATTCAATATTAAATTTCGAAAATTCAAATTTTTGTTCCTTTCCACTCCCTTTATCCTAACAACTCCATCCTACCTGAAGTTAGAGGGAGTGGTCCTCTCTATTATTTCTTGCATGTCCTCTCATAAATGTTTTATCACAGAGAACGCCTTGTATGGCCTTGTCATATAATATTTACGAATATTAACCTTTGTCGTGAATTTAGTAGTATTTCTGAATTCATCGTCTGATCATTGGCGAGTTATTTGGCGATTAAAGCCTGGCATGCAGTAAATAATATTCGAAAATCAAATTCTTTTTTTAGACGCGTTTTTCCAAACGAATTGATATAAAATATTGGCACAGAATTACACTGGTAGTCATAAAATCACATATCGAATTTGATATATTTAAGTATTCGCGTGGTTGAATAATTGCATTTGCTTGTTTCTGAAATTAAATTGCAATAGATAGGCAACTCCTTGCTCAATTTGGCTCAATATTTGATAAGTGTCTGCGCCATATGTGAAAGATGATTGCCGAATTTTATAGATTTAGTTTCTTCGCTTTGTAGGTATCATGCTGACTTATATTCGAACCACCAGAGGGAAATATGAAATATTCTGAATGAAATTTGCTCAAAATGTGATAGAAACCTACCAGTTTGTTGTAGAGAATGTCACCCGTGCAGCTCAGAGCACTTTTGAGATATCTCTGCCACAGACAGATAGATGCACGAATAATACGAAAAACGTGTTTTTCGAACTCAAAAATGTCTGAAACGTCTGGATTCATCAAAAACTCGAGTTCGAATTTTTTGACAATTGCAATACTTTCTCCACAATTCGTGTATGAGAAAGTTATTAGAAGATGAACTTCGGAAGAAACGAAAGGGCCGCGGTGGCCTGGTCCTGAATTCCCGAATGGAGAGTTCTAGGTTTGATCCTCAATTCCACAAAAGATACGTCGTGTAAGCGGGTGTAGTGCACGCCGAATCCGACGGGTCCAAATCTCCTCCCGTTGGTGTGGCGCAGAAGTTTGGATAAGGAGTGCCAGCTCAGGTGCCGTCTCCGTCATCCGACCGCGGTTGAAAATTACGAAGTCTGCCTCCAAAATAGCTCTAGTGTTGCTTCAAACGGGATATTAAAATAACTAAAAAAATCAAAAGGAATGGAATTTAAAGGAATCTGTCCTGAATATCCGGGTTGTCGACATGATATATATATATATATAATTTTTGTTTGCCTATTGTATTTTAAGATGCAATATACGATATATTGCCAATTTATTATTTTGCCCAACAAAATCTATAAAGAAGCTAAATAACATAAGAGTTCTACTCCACCCTATCTAATAAGCATATACAAATGGAATGAATGCAACCCAGAGAATCATAATAATATATAGGGATATTACCTCCTTGCCCGGTGACGCACACAAAAATAACCCAAGACAGTCCCAGTGAAAATCCTATGCGATTCAATCCATTATAAAATCCAGCCTCAACAGTAGTGAGATTTTGATGATAAAGTCCAAACAAACAAGCCAATGTAATTGCAGATGCAATAGCCCATCCTGCTGCTAGAGTTGTCTGGAAAAATTACAATAAATTTAAAATTAATAAAAAAAACCCAACTTTCATGGATAGACATTTATTGATAAACTAAAATAACAAAATTTTAACTTAATCTTTTTCCACTTTTCAATTTAATATTCGCAGTTATAAATATTGAAGTAACTTGAAATCCATTTCTCTTTTTCAAATTCACTACTAAATGGCTCCAATAGCATAGAGCCAACATTTAGTAACCTAGATCGTTGATACTTGACAAATGTAACGCGCCAAGGAGCGCCAAGTAAAAATTTCGCCAATTTGGCGATTTATATTCATTTATATTAAAGTATATCTTTATAATTTGGCGACATTTTTTCTTCTCGCTTTTAGGTCGCGATTAAAACCGAATTGCGCAAAATAGTTTAATTGATATTTACGCTCTAAAAATATTTAAGTAGTACATTGTTTTCAAGAACACCAGTGTATAGAATTTCAAAAATCAGCATATCAAGAAGTTAGTCGCATATCAAACACAATTTCCTCTTTGATAATATGAAATGAATCAAGTTAAGTAAATAAAAATATTAAATCTTTCTGGTTTTGATCTTTCAAATATTAAATCGTTCATTTTGGCTTTTGTAGATTCATACAAATGTCAATGTTTTATTTTTTGTTTCATCACATGAATAAAAAGAAATTGAGGAAAGAGATGTTGAGCATTCTTTTTGGTGATTTGGCTGTTTGCTGGACGACTGAAAGATTACATTCATTTGGCATTTATGGTCTATCTTTTTATTTCAGTTCAATTCTGATAAATTATACAAAAATGAAAAAAAAAGTCTTACCGGTTTCAATTTCTTGGGGTTATTTTGCTTCCACTTGCACAGATAATAGGCCAAAACAAGACCCAACAAATAAGGTCCCACTCTGGTGTAAGGTTTGGTGTATATCTTATCGAAGAAATCGCTCCATCTAAAATGAATAAAATCTAATTAAGAACAAAAAAACTTAAATTAAGAATATTATTAAAAGGGACGATGAAACGATTGTTTTTGTGCATTAACAATAAATTTAACAATTTTTATAAAAATTAATTGGATTTTAAAGAAAAGAACCTCTAGTTTAAATAATTATAAATATGTTAATATTTTACAATTTATTCTAATGTTTAAATTTTTTTTATTTTTTAAAATTATGTAGCAACAATAACATGCACCAAAAATGACATTATACTACATTATATATAAAATTACATTGTCGGCAAACTGCCAATCGAAGTTTTCGGACTTACTTGTAAACTGCACATCAGTAAAAAAAAAAAAAAATTACGCGTGTCTTTAGGTTTTGTTCGACATTTTTGCTCCATTCTACCGAGAAATTTTCAGATCTGATATTTCAAAAAAATTATGAACATACTTACCGAACTAAAAAGCCTTGAAGATCGACAGCTGCCTCCACAACATTACCTAATCCAGTAAATGAATCATACACGAAAGTAATAGTAAAGGTTGTCACAAATGTAGCAATAAGGCCGATTCCAATGAGTGAATATCCAACTTTAGGCCATCTGTAGAGACAAAAAAAAGTCTTTTAGTTGCTGGCATATTTTTACATGTATAAGTTACTTAAAAATGTTTGGTATTAAATTACATTTTGTGAGCACGAAACTTCGCAATATGAATCAGATTTCAATATATAAAATATTGAAAAGAGCTTTGTTAAGTCGGAGATATTTTTTTAAATTTTTCTGTAAAATAATATTTGCTATAAATTTATGGGAAGCAAATAAATATATATAACTTGTTGCAGATTAGGGTTTTTTTTTTCAAATTAAATATTTAACAGTTTTGATATAGAATTTTATTAGTTTTTTTTCTTCTTTCAAAGTTCGTATCTTATAAAGTCATTTCCGAAAACTACTCTAAATATTTTCTCTCTTACGTATATATTTTCTGAGTTGGTAACTTCTCGTAAGCAATCTGACTGAAAAACTCAGCAATCTATACTAATGGCAGTATTTTTCAAGGTTTTCTGAAATCTCGAAAGTAGATTCAACAATTTCTCTGTGCCATACTCGTGTTTCATTATTTCAGAAAATTATTATTATTTTACCTTACGGTTCACTGTATGAATTACAGTCTTTCAACTTATGACTGTGCTTGGTTAGAGCAGCTATTCAAAACCTTTACTTCCACTGTTACTGTTGGATTAATTTTTTTTAATTTTATATTTTAGTATCACCTAATATCATAATTTCCTTTCCCCTAATTTGTTCAAAAAAATTCTTTTTCCTTTGTAATTTTTTGTATTAAGATTGCAGTCAAAAATCTCGCTTAGCGAGCCCCTCGCATAACGAGCAAATAAAAAAAAGTGACTCGCTTAACGAGTGATGATTCGCAGAACGAGCGATGAAGAGGCGCATGCTAGATTGGCTTGTATGGGTCTGCGTTGAGTGCTTCTTTAAAGAAAGCCTTATTCCCTTAGATTTACATGAAAGAAGTTTTGGACGGATAGCATAGTTGAAAACAACTGCGGTGTCTTAATCAATAAGATTTCGTCTGTGGCCAAGACCGCTATGGATTAGTTTTTACCAGGCTGAGTTGAGGGCTTATTTGTAGAGAGATTTTAGGCATTAATATTGTCACTTAGATACTTTAGTGTGGAATGCAATGACACACACAAGAAGTAGAGCTAAACCAATTTATTAACTCAACTGTGAACTGAGAACATAGTGACTGACAAATCTTCTGCTTTTATATTAGCAGGGAAAGTTCCGGAATACTTTTCTGGAGACAGTAAGAAAAATCCAGAACACTTGTCTGGTAAACTAAAGAAAGGTCCAGAATCTTCTGAAACATGAAATAAAAGGAAACATAAAAATCAAGGAATTAAATATTTACACAAACTGTGAATCGCATTGTCTTCATTGATCTGTGAATCGCATTGTTCTTGATCGAGTCACAGGGCCAGTATAAGCTGTCGCGTCTTCACAGGGAGTAGTCTCTTATCGGAACAACCATATTCTCATAAGAATGTTGGTCGTCTTGTTCTTCTGGGTCGTGGTATGGCTTCATGCGTAAGACGTGGACAACTTCCTGCGGTTTCCGTCTTCTAGAATTAGGATTGAAATCGGCTACTTCATAGGTGACGTCGGGCAACCGCCTCAAAGCTTGATAAGGGGCGACGTATCTCTTGAGGAGGTTCTTGAAAAGCCCTTTTTTACGAACTGGAATAAAAATCCACACCATATCTCCTGGTTCGTATGCTACCATCCGATGTTTGGAGTCATAATGTCGGCGATCTTTCTGCTGAGCCTAGAGAGTTCGTGCAAGAGCTAATTGCCTCGATTCTTCTGACTTATTGATCAGATGGCTGACATAATCGTCTTCTTGGCTGAACTCGATGGGGCAGAGAGGAAACATCGTATCCAACGGCGTTTCAGCTTCTCTCCCATGTAGTAGGTAGAAGGACGTAAAACCTGTCGTGTCCTGCTTGGCAGTGTTGTAGGTGAATGTGACGAACGGCAATATCTGGTCCCAGTTCTTCGACATCAACATACATAGAAAGCATATCTGCTAACGTTTTGTTGAATCGCTCTGTAAGGCCATTTGTTTGCGGATGATGGGCTGTTGTCATTCGATGAGTGATATTGTCATTCAATGGGTGCTTAATATTGGACACCAGCTTGGATTGGAAAACTTGTCCATGGTCTGTAATGATAACTTGTGGAGCTCCATGCTTCAGTATTACGTCCTCTAGTAGGAATTTGGCGATTTGCGTAGCTTCCACCGTCGGTAAAGCTCTGGTGTCAAATAATCGGTGTATACTACAATCCATTTATTGCCGTCGTCATATTTTGGATATCGTTCTTGAAAGTCGATTCCGAAGCAATGGAAAGGGACGAGACGACCTGCTGGCTTCTGAAGAATAGATTTTCTCCTTTGACATTTTCGGCAGTGCATCACATATCTTCGAACATTTCTGTACAAACCTGGCCAATGAAATCGCTTTCTTATTTTGTCATACGTCATGGTGAATCCTAGATGTTCAGCGGTAGGGTCGTCATGGAGAAATTCTAGAATACTGAGCCGTAAATGCTTCGGGATCACTGGTAGAAATTTCTTTCCTGACGGATCAAAATTCTTCTTGTACAGGACTCCTTCGACTAATTCAAAGCTTCCCAGCCTGATTTCTTCGGTACTTTGTTTGTCTCTTATTATTCTTGCCAATTCTGGATCTTTCATCTGTTCTTCTGAGAGATTAGTGAATAAAGTGGCACCTATGGATCCCCCCAGACTATGAAGCATCGACTTTTAATGGGTTTCTAGACAGATTATCAGCATCTTTGTGTTTTCTTCCACTTTTGTATATCACTGATACGTCGTATTCTTGGAGTCATAGCGCCCATCTAGCGAGTCTTCCAGAGGGATCCTTCAGTCCTGTCAGCCAACACAGGGAATGATGGCCAGTGACAACCTTGAAAGCCTTTCCAAAGAGATACGGTCGAAACTTAGTTATAGCCCATATGGCAGCAAGGCATTCTCTTTCAGTTGTGGAATAGTTTCTCTCAGCCTTCGTCAGAGTACGCGAGGCATAAGCGATTACTTTTTCCTTCCCATCTTGGATTTGGACTAATACTGCGCCGATTCCGTATCGACTAGCATCAGTGTGAAGTTCATTTGGTGCATTTTCGTCGTAAAGGCCTGGAACAGGATCGGAAGTAAGTTATTTATTAAGTTATTAAAAGATTCCACTTGTTCAGGTCACCAACAGAATTTTCTGTCCCCCTTCAGTAACAATTGTAGAGGTTCGGCTTTATGGCAAAAGTCCTTTATAAATCGACGATAGTAAGAGCAAAATCCCAGAAAGCTTCTGATATAATGTATATTCCTAGGCACGGGAAAGTCACTCGCGGCCTTTACTTTTTCTGGGTCCGGTCGTACGCCATCACTGGATACTAGGTGTCCCAAGATCTTTATCTCTTTTGCTCCAAAGCGACATTTTTTTTTGGATTAAGGAAAAGGCCTGCGTTCTGTTTACACTGAAAGACGATATTCAACCTCTGAAGATGTTCATCGAATGTTTCTGAAAACACCACAATGTCATCTAAATAGCAAAGGCACATTGTCCATTTTAAATGTCGCAGAAGGTTATCCATCATCCTTTCAAAAGTTGCATAAGCCAAATGGCATCACTTTAAACTCGTATAATCCCTCAGGTGTTATAAAAGCTGTTTTCTCACGATCGGCTTCATCAACTTCTATTTGACAATAACTGGAGTAGAGATCCAAAGACGAAAAATATTTTGCCCCCGTCAGGCAATCCAAGGTGTCGTCAATACGCGGCAATGGATACAAGTCTTTCTTGGTAATTTTGTTGAGTCGGCGATAATCAACACAAAAACGCCAACTTCCATCTTTTTTCCTGACCAAGACGACTGGAGATGACCATGGACTTTCTGATGGTTGAATGATGTCTCTTTCCAACATTTTGGTTACCTCCTCACTGATAATGCGGCGTTCGGATGGGGACACTCTGTAAGCTCTCTGACTAATAGGTAAGTGGTCGCCTGTGTTTATTCGGTGTTTAACTTTGAGTTAACTTCCTTTCTTGATCGAAAATATCTGAAAACCTCTGGTGTAGGTGCAACATTCTTTCTTTTTGGTCGATTCTCAAATCCGGAGCTATCATCATAGTATAATCGATGACACCCAATTTTGCCTTTAAAGTGGTCGTGGAATAAAGCGATCCTTCGTCTATGGTATTTACGCAGTCTTCGCGTAAGGGTTCGGCATACCTGATGTACATGCCTTTAGGGATGATCTGAGGTTCTCCTTGTCCGTTGGCAACCCATAGTTCGGCTTTACCATTAAGTAGCGTAACTATAGTACACGGAATAACAACTTCCTTTTTCAAGAGAAGCATCCTATTTCTTTCTACTATTATGTCGATAGCTCGAAGTTTCTTACGGTCTAAGACGGTGATCTTTCTGATAGAACCAGCAAGTACTGTATTGTTACGAATTTTACCGGGTTCGTTTGGATAGTGGAAGTTATATGGTATGGAGAACGTTCAATCAACAGGCGGCAGTAGAAAATAAAACAACGTCGTTTATTTACACGAAGACACAAAGGACAGCACAAAAATGACAACTATATACAGCATAGAAGACGGTTATCTTCAGCCGAGAGACGTGCAACAGCAGCACACAACAAAACTCTACTGCAGACAGTAGCGCACAGCTCAGTTCACCACGAGCTTGACTCCGTCGCTGCTCACCGTTGTTTCCACCTACTCCGCTCTGTTGCTTACGACTCCTCCGCTCCGTCTTCGGACTTGACTTCTCTGGCAGATGCAGACCCTTTTATAGGTCTCAGGAGGCGGGGATAGAAGCCTCTCAACCAATCAGGAACGTTCGAGGCGTATCTCTGTTCCTACTGGAGGGATCGGGAAAATTTTCGATGTTTCGGTTATAATCTGTTTTGGCGCCAAAGTCATCGCCAAATGGTCGCCAATTTTGTCGCCAAGCTCTGGGACATCCGACGTGACACCCAGACTCCGTCCTATACCGATGACTGACTTTTCCATCTTTCTGATGATGGAACAAACCATGCTGGGAAGCTGAACCGCAGGTTTGCAACAGTATAATCGTCCAACGTGAATAAACGGCTGGAGTCTGGAGTTTGGGATTCTCGAATGACGTTTTAACAAAAGTTCCGAACGACCACAATCTATAGCAGCTTGAGAAGCGCCCCAAAAGTCCCAACCAAGAATGATATCGTGACTGCATTGCGGCAAAACAATAAATTCAAAAGCTTGAGGTCGGCCATTGATTTCGAGACGAAGCATACATTTTCCCACTGGTCTCACGTAATTTCCATCGGCGACTTTTAAAAGAACATTGTTAGTTGTTGGAAATGAAACTTTCTTCAGTAGGCGACGATACTTCTCCGAGATAACAGAAAATGAGGATACAGAGTCCACAAGGGCAGGTACTGGCTCATTGTCGACGATTACTTCAATATTGTTTCTGGACATCTTTGCGGAAATCGGTGGATTTTTGTCACTAGCGGCGTCACCCCCAAGGAAGGTCGCACCGCTTAGTTTTCCTCATTTCTCCGGCTAGGAGATTGACTGGATCTTCTATATGGCGACGGAGATCTATAGCGGCGTGTCGGCGATCGTCCTCGTGATGGGCTGGGAGACGAACTTCGGACTGCTGGTCGGCTGTATTCGTCGGCATAGCCTCCTTCATTCGACGGCGGACGGCCGAAATCTCTCCTATTAGCCCGATATGCCTCAAAAATAGCTTTGTGATCTCGGCACTATCGAACTACATGGCCAGGGCGGTCACAATGGAAAAAGACGGGTCTTCTATCAGGAGTGCGCCGGACATCTGTCTTCCTCTGTGGTTGCTGTGCTACGGGCGTATGTCGTCTGGAAACTACAACATAGGAAGGTTGGCGTCTTGGTTTGACCTTTGTCCACTCTGGTGTTGTCTGTGACAAAGGAGCAAAGCATTTTCCACTTCCTCTCTAACAATGGCTTCAATGCCTTTGACATGGAGTTCGGGATCGACTACTGGATATATGAGGCGCTGGACCTCTTCACTCACTATTTGACGTACTAGTGATACCAGATCCAGTTGTTGGTCAATTGAAGCCATTGGTACCACATTTAGGAGCCTTTCAAATTTCCTACGCCGGATCCTCTTTTGCTGCATCTTTTCGATCTTTCTACACCATTTAATAAAGTCCTCTGTAGTGGTTATTTCTTTCGTCAGTGGTGCCTGGTAAAGATCTTAGACGACTCCTTTCATCAGATGAGACACTTTCTCTTCTTCTGACATATCTGGTTTGAATTGATGGCATAACCCCAACACGCTTTGGATGTACGACTGCGTGCTTTCGCCAGATTTTTGAGCTCTATTTTTTAGCTCATCTTCTGCCTTCTTTACATAGTGCTGTGTTTCTGCAAATGCCTCTTTTAACATTGATTTGAAAACATCCCAGGAAGTCAATTTATTTTCATTATTTTCGAACCATTGTTTCGCTGAGCCGTAAAGGAAGAAGAACACATTTACGAGACAAGTCATGCCATCACATCTGTTGAATTCTGACACTCTGTCATATTCTTTAAGCCATTTGTTTGGGTCCTGTCCCACTTCTCCTTTAAATACAGATGGATTCCTGTATTGCTCTAGTGTCAGGATGACCGGTTTAGTTTCCTGTTCAACAGGCATTTTCCTTGTCTCTCCGGGTTTGATTTGGTTATATTAACGTCCCGTTTGAAGCAACACTAGGGCTATTTTGGGACGGACCTCGTAATTTTGAACCACGGTTAGATGACGAGGAACGCACCCCCCTTTCCACACCACACCACACCACACTAGCGGGAGGATGTTTGGTCATGACGGATTTAACGTGCAACAGACCCCCTTACACGACGGTTCTTCGGTGGAATCGGGTCATGAACCTGAAACCCTCCGGTTCCGAAGCCGAGACCTTACCACCAGGCCACCGCGGCCTCCTTGTCTCTCTGGGTGGTAAATAATAAAGTACAAATTCTGGTTATAGGTCTTTAAGACGATCGCTTCTTCGTAAATCTGTTTCCATGCTGACTGGAATCGTACCCGGCGCCTCCACCAAAGAATGTCAAATAGATACTTTAGTATGGAACGCAATGACATACACAAGAAGTAGATCTAAACCAATTTATTAACTACACTGAGAACATAGTGATTGACAAATCTGCTTTTATACTAGCAGGGAAAGTTCCAGAATACTTTTCTGGAGACAGTAATAAAAGTCCAGAACACTTGTCTGGTAAACTAAAGAAATGTCCAGAATCTTCTGAAACATGAAATAAAGGGAAACATAAAATTAAGGAATTAAATATTTACACAAACTGTGAATCGCATTATCTCTAGCGGGATTCGAACTTATAATCTCGTGATTATGAGATCAGCGTTATGACCATTCAGCCATTGAGAGCCGACTGCCTGTTTTCAATGCAGCAATATCTACATTGAAAAAGTTTTGGTCAGATAACATTGACTCCGAGGTGTACCAGCAAGTACATGTAGATTTTGATTGGGCAAGATTTGGTATGTGCCGAAGACTATGGGGTTAGAGATGCATAGCAATGACATCTATGAGCTGGTGGAAGAACATAACCAGAATTACCGGAAGCTTCATGGAAAAGCCTTTTGTGTCACAACCACAAGTTGCGGAGGAAACTTTGACAGGAAAAAAATAATAGACTCAACAAAAGAATAATCTTCCAGATAAATAGGTGTTGAAAGCACGGAAGATTATTGCTTCGTACTTTGAGAAGTATCACTGTGATACGGCAGTAGCTATATGTGCTACAAATGTATTATGTCAGTTTCGGCAAAATTTTGAAACTCAGTCAAAAACAAATGTCTTTATACATATTTTTGTAAATAATAAATGTACATTATAAATAATTAATTACGTTATTCTAAATTTAGATGTTTATTCCCCCCCCCCCCAATAGAATGTATAGTCCTGTTTCACATGGATTCCTATGGAAGAAATTGTTTCGTTTAACAAGTGTTTTGCATTACGAGTAAGATACGGAAATGAGTAATACGGATACGAGTAAGATACTCGTCAAGTGAGGTTTCGCTGTGTTAAGTGATTCGGTTAGCTTGATTGTCAAACGACTCAAATTAACTTAATAGCTTTTCCAGATTTATTCTCTGTTTTACATTTTTAATTCATTTTTTATTGCAGTATTAGAGATCAAAGTCGTGTATATGATTGCTATTGATTCATATTTATATATGAAATAAATGTTATTCATGAACATTCCGAGTATTATTCTAAGATGCTTAATTGGAGGGAAATATAGAAACAATTTAATGTTAATGAATCTTAACCCCCGATCCCCGTTGGGAGATTTTGGAATTTTACATACATCATTAGGAGCCAAAAATATATTTGGTATGCCTGAAGTTTAGTTTACTTACAATATATACAATATCAGTCAATATAGTTTATATACAATATGTCAATATTGTGTTTAGCAGAAAATGTGTATTCTGTGCTTCGTTTCTTTACAGCAAGCGAACAAATTTGAAGTTCTTCTATAAGTTGAACGAAACAGAATTGCCACAATTGAAACATTATAATTTTTGTTTTGTTTTGATATTATAATGAAATACCGTGCATAAACATGTCATTTAGAGATCATAGCATTTGTTATTTACTCAGTCTTTTTTTTTATTAAAATGATTTTATAATCATTTTATAACTCTACACATTTTCAAAAATATCAAAAATCAATTTCAAAACAAAACACAATTTGAATATAGTTATATTGTTACACAACTTTTTGTGCATATAACTTTTCAGGACAAAAATTTTAAAAAAATGTCAGTTAAATGGTTAATAGAAATTTAAAGAATAAAATCTTTTATTCAAAATATAGTAGCAAGAAAATTCATAGGTTTGAATCATTTGTTTTTATTTTATTTTCAAAATTCGATCTCATTTGATATGAGCTATGATAATGTACAAACAAAAAATGTATCTAATATCATCGCAACATGCGTATGTGCAAATATATTTATTAAACTAATAAAAAGTAATGTAATTAAAAGTAATTGTAAACATTTAAACATTAAAATTAGAAAAAAATTACTGTTATAAAGTTGGTATCACTGAAAAACCTTTCATTTTAAAGTAATGTAACGTTAAATTTTGTTGAATTACAAACTTTGAAATTAAAAACTAAAAATGTACTAATGAATAATTTCTTTTTATTTATTTTTAAAATTCATTCTTCTTTATAAGAATGAAATTTAGTGTAGAAAATAGTATTTAAAAAAATTAAATGTAGAAAATAGTATTTAATATCATTAAAACAAGCGTGTGTGTAAATACATGTACTAAAATAACGGAAAGTGTTGCCATTAAAAGTAATTTTAAATATTTATTAAATCCTTAGAATTAGAAGAAAACTTTGCATGGAAATAAAGTTGGCATCATTGAAAAGTTAATGTTTTTGGTTTTAATGTAGAGACAAGTTATGTGCAATGAAAAACTTTGAAATTAAGAACTAAAATTATTACAATTTTTTAACTTTTTAAATTGAAAATATCAATAAATTTTGAAAAAAACGTTTTTTTACTAAGTACTAATTACGCAAGAATTAACTTTGTGCCACTCTTGGTAGAGAGAAGTCTAACGGTCTGCCAAGTACACTATTTTGAAAGATTATTAAATCACGAATGTCCCAATTTATCAATATTATTCTGGTTACAAACTTTACCGCATTGAAATGGTAAGGAAATTTTAAAAAAATGCACTGATAACTTACCTCCATAGAGTAATTAGAAACAGCGGACTGATGATATAAAATTGCATATCGTTTGCCAGATACCATGACCAACTCATACACTATAAAGTAAAAAAAAATAATAAATCAATTTAATAATAATAAATAAATTTAGTAATAATAAATAAATTTAAGGATTTTCAAAATGTATGATACAAAAGATTTTGTAAGTTTGCTTTTTCACATTTGCATTTGTTTAAAATGCGCATTAGCTGAAATAAAAATATTTAAATGGTTATATTTTTTATTGAATAATATCATTTAGGAAAGCATATCAGTTTCTCAACATAAATTTGATGTAAAAGTTTTATAGATTTTCAACTCAGTGCGTTGCAAATTTTTTATAAAACGTATAAGAAAAAAAGTACCCATGTAAAGACATTTTTAGCGGAAAACGCTAGAACCCTAGTTGCGATTCAATAGTTTGCATATTCCACCAATTGCTTCTAGCTAATTTATTATTATTTTTAAAATTTTGTTGAAGCATTGGAACAAAACGTTTGAATTACATGCGCAAGATAAAAAAAACCCAAGCAGAAAGAAAACTAAATGATTAATCATTGCTCTGGTAGAACTAGCCCATACTGACGTAGATATCGTGCTGGCGCGGCATCGAATTCTGACTATATTTTCTTCTCTCGCCTCTGAAGATTGCTTTTTTTTCTTCTTTTTTTTTTATCGGGGCGATCTCTTACGGCGACTTTGCGCAAACGATCGCTTCAAGTAATCGCCTATAGTCGAAGCGATGTTTCAAAATAGTCCAGGTAGCACTAAGTGTATATACTTTAGGAATTTCTACGAATCACCTAGCCTGTATTACAAATAAATACCATGATTGCATGTTTGTGAGCCGATAGTGCCACATGACAGACAGTATACGATTATTTCCATTTAATTTCTGCCGTGATTAATAAAAAAGAGCAATTTAAATGCTTGTTGATTTGCAGTACAATATTCGGCAATATTCCGATGTCAAATTTGTTTTAATGGCTTCGAAAATCAAACAAAATGGTGTAGACTTGAAAACTGAATTTGAATCGGAAAATTTTTCTAGTTAGTCCCCTTTGATGACCACCTTCTTCTTTCAGATTATTAACTTTCTGGGCAGTTAAATATTAAAGTGGAATGTATATTTTAAAATTTCACCATGTTGTTTGATAAGATCGAATACATGAATTTGATAGAATGAATCAAAACAATTATTATGCATACAAATTAAAAACAAAAACGGAAGTGAAAGTTTTCATCAAAATTAATAACAAAAAAAAGCAATTTAAAAAAAATCTTATTTTTAACATTGGTAAATGCTTGATTGAATTTCATAATATTAAAATATTTTACAAAATGTGTATTACATTTAAATAATTTATTAATAATAATGAAAATACAGCAAAGATACATACTGATATCATTAAAAAGATACATTGTAAATTCGTGCATACTTCAAAAAATCATAATAAAAAAGTAATGCTCGAAACAAATTGCGGTTTGCGGGAATTTGTTCAGAGAGCCTTTGAATTTTGTTATTTCCATTAAAAAAAGTGTATTTAGAAAATGACCGATAGATGACGCTCACACGTCATACCGAGATGGTTTATGCAAATCAGGGAAACAGAGCACAGTAACATTATAGTACATTTTATTTTAAAGCAAAAGATGCTCAACATGACCGCCACCACAAGGTATTAAGCAAGTGAGGCTTGTAGGATGTCGGCATCGAGGTCATCAAAGACCAATTAAATGGCATCTTTCAGTTGCATCAAAGTGGCAGGAGAGCTCCGGTAGACACGAGACTTTAGGCATCTCCACAACCAAAAGTCCGCTGGAGCAAGATCTGACGATCGTGAGGGCCACTCATTCTTACAACCTCGGCTTATCACTCTATTCTCAGTGAATGTGTCTAGGAGGAACGTCTTAACGGAACTAGCAACGTGGGGCGGGGCACCATCCTGCATGAAGGTGACGGATGATAATGCACGTCTTTGATGCAAAGCAGGTATAACGTGGTCACGCAAAAGCCTAAGATAGCGTTCTGCAGTGACGGAACAGGTTTTCCAACCGGATACAGGACAACGCTCTTCAAAAAATAAAGGGCCTCGAATGAAGGACGCAGTGAAACAGCACCAAACAGCCACATGTGGAGAATGTAGTGGTTTGGTCGTGTACGCACGAGGGGTTGATGCTGCCCAGATAGGACTGCTTTGCGCATTGACGTCACCAGGCAATGAAAAATGGGCTTCATCTGTCTACATAATGTTCAGTAACCATTGTGGGTCACGTTCCATTTGTGCGAACACCCATGGTGCAATGGCATGTCTTTTCTCGCAATCTGCTGGCAACAACTGGTGTAATGCCTCTATCTTGTACGGATGCAGTTTGAAGATTTCTTGCAGAATGCGTCCGATCGACCTTTTCGGAATTCCTGTCATTTTACCTGCTTCACGTGCACTTGAACTCCCCGTTGAAGTCTCGGCTGCCATATTTTTCATGACCCTTTAGACAACAGGGACGCGGTCAGCGCTGACGGATGGTCTGCCACTTCGTGGACGATCCTCTAATCTTCGCATTTCTTCAAAACGGCGAACTGAATTCAATATCCCATTCAATGAAATGGGGTTTTAATTCGCCTTAATTCGTTTCACTGTCCGTAACGGTCGTAATGCTTTAGTCGCGGATTCACCGTTCTTATAGAACAGTTTCACCACTAATGCTCGATCCGGTAGCGATAGCACGCTACTGACGTCGAATGACAGATCCATTTTCAGCCTTGTGTTTTATAGCTATGCTGATTTGCATAAACCGTCTCGGTATGACGTGTGAGCACCACCTATCGGTCATTTTTAAATACATTTTTTTAACGGAAATAACAAAATCCAAAGGCTCTTTAAACATAATCCCACAAACAGCAATTTTTTTCGAGCATTGCTTGTTTTTATTATGATTTTTTGATATATATATCTATCAGAATATATGACGAAGTACAAAAAATGATCATAATCAAGTTGTATTATTGATTGAAAAGAGTCTCATATTTACCTGACCAGCTATAGCTTGAAAGTTGTTGATGTACAGTAAATTATACCACCAATTATCATAACAGTTCTGATCATGATCAACGTCTGGCCAAAGAGGACCATCAGCGATGTACGGATTAACGAAGGTGTAAAACAGCATCACAATTGCGTACACAGGCGTGAGCCTGAAAAAAAAATAACAGGAGAAAATGATGAGATGGCCTTAATGTAAGAAAGGGCGTCTTCTTTCGAATAGTAAGAGACTGAGAATATATAATCATCAAGTATTTTGTAAATAAAAATTATGCAATTAATTATTTAAATATTCATTTCACAATGATATTGGGGCGCCATAATACTTTTTGCCCTTTTAATGTATATTTCTTATATCTCTGTACATTTTTTAATTAATTTTACTCTTTTCTTGTTTGAAAAGGTGAACTTTTTTAATGCATTCATTTAATTAAATTTAAATTCGAAACGTGTGACGACACCTGGTACAGAATTTGGCAACAAATTGATTTTTAGTTACCGTAATATTTATGTTAATAAATTAGGAAATAATTGAAGAATTAAATGTAGAAAACAATTTGTTTCTAAATAATATGAAGATAAAGAAACAGAGTTTAATATTTGCTTTTTATAGAGGAAGAACTACTTGAATTATCCCAGAAAAAGAATCGTTTTTAATAATAGGATGTTTTTTTAACCTCCCATTAAGTGTGAGTATGCACGATTTGAAGAGTTCAACACAAATATTTACTATATGAATTCTTTCCTCACAAAGTGATCTTTCTTATTAGTATCATTCATAAGGTTTAATTAGATCAATGTTTTTTAAATATTCCATTGAATGAGAGGTATACAAGATTTGAATTGTTCAATATAAATATTGGTAAAATCCTAGATGGGCCCACCTCTTGGCGACTTATTTGAAATCTCGCCAAGTTGACTACTAATGGAATATTTGTTATTATTTTTCAATTAAAAAACGATACTTGAAGGCTAGAAATAATAATATAATAAAAAATAAATTTAATAAATAAATAATTATAAAATAAAATATAATAATAAAATAAAAATAATAAATAAATAAAATAACTGTAATAAAAAATAAAAATTAAACTAAAATAAATTTTAAAAAATCCATCTAGGTTGATTATTTAATAATAAAATAAAAAAAGAAAGAATAATAAAATAAAATAGTAAATAAATAAAAATAAAAAAATCTAATAAAAAATAAGATAAAAACCCCGTCTAGGTTACTACATTAGTGACGATATCGCCACTCGTTTGGCGAGAATTCAAAAAGACGCCAAGAGGTGGGCTGTGCTAGGATCCACCCTAAATATTTACTATATGAATTCAAGTAAGATCTTTTATTTTGCGTCATTCATATAGCTTAGTTAGATGAAGAATTGGACGGTCTTTTAACCCTATTAAATTGGAGTATACAACATTTGAACTATTCATTACATTTATTTGTGATATAAATTCATTATGTAACAAATAAATGTTATACAAAATGAATTCGTTCTTTATTCCCATTTTGTGCAATTTAAAAAGTTAAAAAAAAGAAAAAGTTGAACTTTTTTTTTAATCTCCCATTTAATGGGCTCATACAAGATTTGAACTGCTCAAAGCATTTATTTGATACACGATTTTATTCCTTACAAATTTTACCAATTACAAATCTCCTATTTTGTATCATTAATATAGTTTCATTAAATGAACAATCCTTTTTTAAAGTTGTGTGAGATTCATTTGGTAAGGACTTTGCAATATTTAACATGGTCAGATCATGAGGGTACAATCCGATATCCTAAACTGCAAACTTTTATGTAGACATTTAATACACTGATGGCAGCCATTACTCATTTTATGTGAGCAGAGAAAATATTCATTTTGAGAAAATAGCATACCCAATGACTTCTTCAGGAATGTTTGATTGACGAAGGCAATCATTCTACACAATTTATCCTCTTAGTCGTTAATTTATCTCTTTTAGACGTTTAATTAATCTCTGTTATTTTGTTAGATGGTAACTATTTAGATAACTTGAAACGGAGGATCTATCGAAAACCGTAATTTTATGAAGTCCTTGGAACAATTTAAATATTTATGAATGCCACATAATTTTTATTACTGAGATTAAAAAGTATGAATGTAGTAATAAAAATGATTCAATTTACTTCTTGTGATATATATATATATATATACCTTATTATTTGATACAACTGAAAAGCATTTCATTTGAATTAGTTTACTTAAAGTTAGTGTTGAATTAGTTTATTTGAATTAGTGTATTTGCAAATATTCCTTAACACATCCAAACAGTGACCACCAAGAGGTAATTTAAACTGCCTAAATAAAAAAAAAGCTACACGGTGTCACACCTGGCGAATACGGAGTTTGTGGAATCCTATACATTGAATATTTTGACAAAGATTCAATTATAACACTGGAGCTATGAAAAGTTGCGTAAACGTAGGGCAAGAGAAATGTGTTATCTCGCACTAATGTAGGTTATTTTCTATTTAGGAAATTGATCATTTATGTTAAACGGCACTCACTAAGCACCAATTCTCTGACTTGATGGACGTGTTGATGATTAGACGATGCATATGAACTCTTTTATGTGTTGCTTATTTTTTTTAATCTTATACCTGTTCGCTTGAATTTTGTTATTCATCTTTTAATATACTACCATGAAATAATTTCCCACAAAATTTTTTGCAAGAAATATTACTTTAAATAGCGGAACTGAAATTCCAGTTCTATCCTAAATTTTTAATTATATATATATATATATATATGACAACCCTCGTGGAGATTTTTTAATTAACCGGTGCCACAAATGAAGATATCTAACTAAATGTATGAAATATACAATTAAAAAGCAAATAATGAGCCATTTTGAGCTTGTAATGGAATCAATATGTCTGGAATCAGGCGATAATACTTACCTTAGATATCGGTGGACATAGAAATAAACCCATGGAATTTTTCCATTACTTTTAGCACATTGTTGAAAAAATAAATATGCAACTAAGAATCCACTGAAAAAGAAAGGTTATTTATTATTTTTTTTTATATATTCGAAACAATGAAATAGAAAATTAGCTTACTGTTAGATTAAGCAAAAATTTTGATAAAAAAATTCAATTTACAAATTTAAAAAATTAATATATTTGCCATTAAAAATCATCAATCGACACTTAATACACTATAATTTTTCAAAAATGCAAACTTACATCTTCAGCCCTTAAAAAATACTTTAAAAATATCTTAAAAAGCTTTAACATAAATAAAATGAGGAATAACTTAATCGCTGAAAAGGTTTTGCAAATATAACCGCTTTACAGAAAATGGAACCAGATTATATTTTAGAATTATTTGTAATAAATGCAACAGGTGTTATTTTAAAGAATGCTTGGTATTTTTCAGGTGCAATAATCAGTATTAATTCGCTTGAAGTTTTTACATCGCCTTATTAATGACATATGCTAGTTCTCAGCTATCAGTTATCAAAAAATAGTTATCAACAAATATAACGTGTTCCCAAGCTGCTTTGGATGAGACCAGATTCCACTTCAATTAAAATCGTTTCTGATTTAGGATTTTATGACTAAATGTATCATTAAATGTGCGCAAGTTAATTAACTTGCGCAATTCAAGTTGTAATTTCGTCTAAATGTTTTTCATGTTCTGAGTAAAAAATAATATTAAGATATTATAACCATATTTTTGGAGGTATTGGAAATATACAGATTACGTAATGACTCTATTTGTAATTCAATGATAATCCCATGTATTTTAATAGAAGTATTACAAAAATCTCAGATGGAATATTATTTATGATTCATTTTTCAACTATTTTAATACAGTACACTCTCGAGTATCCTGATTCTCCCACTGATGTAAAGTGGAAATTTGGAGAGGGAGTTGCAAGCTCAAGTGCTGTCCTCGTAGTCTGACGACGGTTCAAAATTACAAGGTCCGTCCCAAAATAGCCCTAGTGTTGTTTTAGAATGGGACGCTAATATAACTAAACTAAATTAAACCCGAGTATCCGGCCTAATGTGGCGGAAGGATTGGCTGGAAAATAAAAAGGCCAGATAGACCAGTGCTCTATGAATTCATTTCTTTGCCTACCAATACCATTAGAAATTTTTTTATTCAAAATTTACTGTTATAATAAGTATATTTTTACTTCTTACTGAGTACTAAGCCCTCTATTTATTTCAATGTGAATGCGCCCGTGACCCGGTGAATCATAGAACTTGTCGATTTAAAATAGAAGGCTCAGTACTGGCAGTTTATATATGTTTACATACTGCACAGTACGTTTCAAGAAGTTATTAGAGTAAAAGTAAGTTAAAGGATGTATGTTCACATTTTAACATAAATTATATAATGCCCAACTTAAAAGCAAGAAAAACATTAACATAAATCGTAGGCCTACTTATTAAGAAAACTGGCCCAAACTGATTTTATTTTACACAAATGATTACACAGATATGAAAAAGTAACCCTAAGATAAGAATCAAAACTTACAGTTTTTACGTTTTTAAAAAGTTCTTAATAGATGACTTTGTCTTCCTCATTTAATTATGATAAAAGAAAATTAGGCTGAATAGTATGGAAACCGGATAGTCGTGAACCGGATATTCAGCAGTGTACTCTATTATTAATTAAACTATAACTCAACACTCCATTAAATCTTATTTGAAGTATGAGATTAAATGCGTTATGAAATATCAAGCATTCTCACCAAACTGGGATTCGAAGCGTACACAAACGAGAGTGTTTTTTTCGTTTCAAAGACATTTAAAAATAAAAGGATCGAAACATTAAGGTTGGGTTAAGCCCAGTTTAAAAATAACATTAGATCTATTTTGAGACGGATGTCATAATTTTGAGCTCCAGTCAGATGACCAGGACGACATCTGAACTGGCATAACCCCCTCCAAACTTTCACACCAATGAGGTTAAGGTAAGATTAAGAATGCATTTTGCCGTTTTGCCCAGTCATCTGTTTCAATCTTCTAAAGCTACTGAGGAGTGAACTGATTGAATTTTCATATAAAAAAGATAAATTTCCTAGATTAGTAACCGATATTTCCGAAAAAAAACTGCAATTACTGACTAGAATGTAAAAGAAGAAAATCTCTCACCTGAGCAGGAAGAAAGAATCAACCGAATAGAAACCATTCAAAATTATTTGAAAGAACCAGTGATCAACAAACTGGATAGTTTCAGCTATATTTCCTAAGTGATAAAAGTAGATATGTTTGGAAAGTTATGCATATACATAAAGAAAATAATAACACATAATATTTTGAAATGTTTTAAAATTTTAGAAATATTTAAATGTATTCGAAATACTATATAAATTATTATTAGTAATTTTATGCCTAAATAATAGTGTTGCAGTTTCAAACTAAGTAGAACCATAAACCGTAACTCCAGACGGGAGTCAAAATGACACCACGCTCTTCAAAAGCTCCGATTATCACGTTTTTTTTTTTTTTTTTCCTCTTGAATACAATGATCTTGAATATAATCTCTTCAAATTGTTCTTTCAGCAATAAGGTGGCAAAAATTTAAGTACGAACACGTGCATATAACCGAGTTATTCTTTCTTTGATTTTTTTGTTGTCATTTATGGAGTCAATGACTCTATATCTCTGAAACTACTTTTAATTTGAATAATGAGAAAAACCATAAAGAAATATTCTTAAAATAATGTTTTAAAATATCGTATAGTTCATTTTTGTTTTAAATTCCAACAGTCATTAACATCAGTGCAATTCCATAATATCTAAACGAAGTAAATACTCCTTAGAAGATTGTTTAAGTTTTTCCTATAACATCTTTCCAACATTTAATATTGTGACGTTTAACATTTTTAATATAAATATTTTTGGTAAGTACACGATTTCCAGAATGTTTTGTGTTTCCAAAATAAATTCCAATGCTGTTTACATAAGACAAAAAAGAAAAATAACGATGGAGTCGTTTTGACTCCATGTCTCTGGCTATGTGAGGAAATTCATGTCTCCAGCTATGGGTTAATTTAGGTGATATAGCGGGAAAGAGGGACTGAATGGGATGCAGGTAGAGAAGGTGGCAACGAGAATTCTAGCTACCCCGATATATCTTAACATATGGGCTGATGTAACTGACAGAGTTGACACGACATTTTAAAGAATGTACTGTGGTTAATGTGATGGGCGGAAGGCTTCCACCCTTAATTTAAGAGGTATGACCCGTCAACAGAGTGGAAGTTATTGAATCCCACATCAATACTGTACACAGAAAATAACTTGTTATCTCTTATCTAGCAACTTCCGTTTGGATTGATAGGTAGGGTTAGCAATCTCGTCACAATATTTATTAAATATAAAATTTATCAGATATTGATGTCAGGAAATAATGAAATGCCAAAAAGGAAACATTACATGTTTTGAAGTGATTATTTGGTATTTTCTTTCAAATTAAGCATAACATGATGCGTAGTGTATTTAAAACTGAAATCTTACTTAATCATCCTATTTAATTAAAATACACTAAAATTAAGTCATTTCAGCACCAAATTTTGACATGGTTAGTGATACAAAATTGAATTTCAGAACTGATATTGATTTTCACATTTAAATACATTTCAAAATTAAAATATGTGTAACTTTAATGTAAATTTTTTCTCGCTAAAAACTTCGCAGTGGGTAATTATTTTCAAAACTTTGAACTGTTATTCATATTTTAATTACTCTTCATCTTTTTGACAGAAGGCTAGATAAAATTTGTGCTGAAGTTTCTTGAGAATTATATACAAATTTAAAATCAGTTTACCAATTCGTATAAGTTATTTATAATTACAAAGGTGATACTCCCCATCCTGCTTTATCATTGTGGGAAACCTGAAAGATCGAGTCGTCGTGGAAATTAAAATGGGTTATTGTTATAAACGTACGATAGCCCATAATACTGCACTGAGCATGCTTTCACCCGTCACATGAAGTGACGACCCGTCATCGGAATGCAATTAACTCAACTTTACATTTTTATTTTATTTTACCCACAATGAAGCAAGAAACAATAACGATATCGGAAATTTATCACCTTTTCATATGAGGTATTCTTATGTAGGAAAAAGCTGTATATTAAGCGCCTTTATTTATTTCCAAAAGTAATCAAATTCCATGGCACTTGTTACATCCTACTGTATACTATTCTCAACTATTTAAGAACTTCTGCTATTTATTTTATTGTAAGAACAAATGAAATCGAAAATCTTCATAAAATAACAGAAAGATAAATGATAACATTAATGCAAAATGATAACATTAATATCACAATCATGCGGTAATTTGTGATAGTCGCTTGTCGCTTCTAGCACACTTGATAGTTGCTTGCTTTAACATTTAGCAGTACATTATATGTTTTCCTATGAAATTACGCTCTTTTTCATGCTAAAAGATATTGTTACGAATTTTCTGCCGGGGTTCGTTTGGATAGTGGAAGTGATATGGTGTAAAGAACGCTCAATCAGCAGGCGGCAGTAGAAAAAGAAACAACGACGTTTATTTACACGAAGACACACAGGACATCACAAAAGCGACAACTATCTACAGTACAGAAGACGATTATCTTCACCCGAGACGTGTAGCATACAACAAGAATCTACTGCAGACAGTAGCGCACAGCTCAGTTCAGCACGAGTTTGACTCCGTCGCTGCTCACCGTCGTTTCCGCCTACTCCGCTCTGTCGCTTACGACTCCTCCGCTCCGTCTTCGGACTTCGGCTACTACTCCGACTTCTGACTACTGCTCTCGAGCTCCCTTGTCGTCTACCTTTTTTTGGCAGCTGCGGTTGCTTCCTTTTATAGGTCTCGGGAGGCGGGGCTAGAAGCCTCTCAACCAATCAGGAACGTTCGAGGCGTATCTCGGTTCCTACTGGACGGATCGGGAAAATTCTCAAAGTTTCAGGTATAATCTATTTTGGCGCCAAAGTCACCAAATTGGTCGCCAAGTCGCCAAATGGTCGCCAAGCTCTGGGACCTCCGACGCGCCACCTGGACTCTATCCCATTCAGATGACTGTAAAACTTTCTTTCTGTTGATGGAACAAACTATGCTGGAAAGCCGAATTGCAGGTTTGTAACAATATGTAAACCGAATTTTACAATTATATTTCAAATTTTAATGAAACGAGCCTGTTCTAGCCTTCATTAAACTATCAAGAGTAATATTTTTTAAGATCATAGTGTTTTCTCTTTGTACACACCATATATCAGAACGTCAAAAAAAAAGAATCAATATATGAACAGCATTTTTTAAAGATTAAATAATTCTTATATCTAATTGTTGCACAAATTTGTTATATACTTTTACTTTCTCATACACAAAGTATTAAGAAAGCAGCTCAATTGTCAAAAAATTCGCACTCGAGATTTTGACGAATGTCCAAATATACCTTTGGGTAAACCTCCTCTATTTCCAAAATACATTTTGGGGATTATGTCTGTATATCTCTCTGTTTGAATGTAAAAAAGATAACTCAAAAATGCTTTGAACTAGACAGATGGAATATGGCATGCAGAATTAACATTTATATTAAAGTCAGTTATCAAATTTTGTGACAAATCCAACAAGGAGTTGATCGTCTGCCGTCAACCCCTTGTTAGATAACTTTCTTTGTAATCTCAGAAATTTGTAAACGTATGTTCAGAAATATGTCAAAATGATAACTCAAAAGCACATTGACTTAAATATATTAAATCTGCCATGTGGTTTTGTGACTACAATTGGTCTTTTGTGACACATTGTAGTTCCAATTAGTTGGAAAAGTTGCGATTGACACAAAAATTCAAATTTTAGGAATTAATTGTCAAATATCAAATCATAAAAATGTTAAATTCACGCCAAAAATTAATACTTCGTAAATATTCTGCTCAAATGCCCTGTAAAGCATTCTTTGATATAACACTTTTATTAGAATGTTTGACGAAAGTTTGGGGAGATTACTCTTACTAGTTACAATTGTTATTTACTTTATGTATAATGAAAAAAAAATATTTCACGTTTTATCCAAGAAGAAATCACGGTAATGGAACTAGACCTTCAACATCATATGTATGATTTTTTTTTTTTTTTTGCATGCGCTGAAATATGTAAATTATAGATTTTAGCTACTCACTTGTGAGCATTCCGCAAAAGGCATAGGAGTGGCAAAGAATAACCCAAGTCATGCTCAAAAATCGTATTCCATGAAGGGAAGGAAGTTGGCCTTCAGAACTTTCAACATTCAGTATTTTTTCGCCATTAGTAAAGACACAGAAACAGTTGAAAAAGGATTTGCAATTTCCTAACCATGCTGTAAAACAGAAACACTTTATTTCCCACTCCACATAAGTCATTGTAAAAATCTGATTTATGTTCAAGAATCAAATCTGTTATAAATGATTTAAATGCATAAAAAACACATATATTAACCTGGAACTTTAGTTTCTTGTCTTGAATCATCAACCAAAATCTCGACAGAGCCCTTCCTAACCAAACCTGAATCGCCATTTATAGTCGGTTTACCATTGACACTTGCTGAATGTGCAGGCTCGTCGACTGGATCAGCCTTTGTATAATATTCGAAGACAGTTATTGAACTTCCAATGAGAGCCAGAAGAGCAAAGAGTGAGAGGAAAGATCTGAAATGAGCGAAAAGTAGTAGGTAAAATGCATATAGCTGAAAGAATACCGAAAGTTTTGTTGAAGTTATGCAATGAATATAAATACAAAAACAGAAAAAAATGAAAGCTTCCAAGATGCTCAGAAGCTTAATGAAATTCTTGAAATTATCTAAATGAAAAATACTGCCACATTTATCATTATAACCGAGTTAAAAAATAATGTTATCACTGTTCTTCACCAAATATGTCTTCAGAAACAATTACTTCCCAAAAACTTAAATATGGATGTGGCGAATTTTATTAACGCTTATATCTTCATACTTGGCATGTAATACATTTAAAATGCGCTACTGATTGCTCTTCACAAGATATTCTAAATTCATGGTTCAAATTTGGAGGAGAAGTAAAAAACAAAGACACGAATAATATTCACATAACAAATCCAGTTCGCAATCTATTTCTTTAGACATTGATGTCGGGTATTTTAATTCAATTGTAGCAAAATGTTTAGTTTTTAACTTCTACACTAGTTAAGATTTTAATCAAAATTTCAGCAATGCTACATCCATTTAAAACAATCACAGGAATACTTGGTGGATCAGTCACTTGGCCACGCCGATCTTCTGATTTATCTAACATCGACTACTTTTTCTAAGGGACATCTGAAAATTCTTATTTACGAGACTGCAGTTGAGTCAACTTAGAATCACATGGTCAAAATATCAATAGGTGCTGCGCGTATGCGTCAAATGCTTGGCATATTTTGCAGTGTAGCCAGTCGTTCCAATGACACTACCAAGCATGTATCGCTGTTGATGGAAGCAATTTTAAACAGTTGTAACACAATGCACTTGTCAACTAAGGCATCATTAAACATTTTGTGTTTCTTTTAATCTCTTATTTGTGTCACTTGCGCCCATACATTCCTATTGCAATAAACAGTTGCTTTAAATAAATGTACCACTGTTGGAAACTTCATTAAAATGCCTTCACTAGTGTAGAAGTTAGAAACAAGAAATTTTCCTTCATTTGAATGGAGTCCCTCAGAATTTATGACTGAGAAATAGATTTCGACCTGGGTTTCTTATGTGAATATTACTCAAATCCTTATTCCCTGCCTCCCCTCTTATTTGTACAATGAATGTGGAATCCCCTTGTATATATATAAACACACTGAGAAATTGATTCAGTTATTATTCTATTCTGACATATCCCATAATATGAATCGATGCAATTCTTACTCTATACAATAAGCATAACATTGACAATAAGCATAATATATTTCCTGATTCAAACAACATAAAAATATTTTTTAACATTTAAAATATTTTACCAATTAGAAATATTCACCCATCTTCAATAATTTTAAAAATGACTATTGGGCACGATGAGAGTGGATAGATTAGATAGATGACACGGTAAATAATAACTATAATAAACTGGTACTTATATATATATATTAAAGATTGTTAATAATAATTTTAAAAAAATCACAATGAAAGCTATTATCAATAAACACTGGTAATTATAGATATACATAATCTGAGAGGTGGGGATTTTATAAACCAATCGATAGATTTGATAAATATTCAGTAATTTATTATATTTACGAAGTTTAGTGATTATTACGAATAATCACAGGATTAATCACATTTACGTAACATATATATTTTTATTTCAATTGCTTTGAGTTTCGCCTGCGACAACTCCTTAAACCCCACTGAAAGATCCATGGAGATTTAATTAAGACAAAAATAATTAGAAATTTAAGAACATCGTTTGGTGAAAAAATCATAGATAATATTTGGTAAGAAACATTAATGTGAAAAGGAAATGCACATTAAAAAAGAAAAAGAAAATAAATGTTTAAAACATATTCAAATACGTTTACTGTGATACCATCCATAAAATATTTATATAACATTAAGTTGTATGAAAACGGATTTATTATTCCTATATGCAATATTACAGTCAACAAATTAAAATTTAGAACTGCACAATAAATCTAAAATACAAGGGAATAACATTGTATTAATATATATGAATTCCAAATACACAAGATTATGAAAGCAAGAAAGCATACAAAAAAGCTTGTATGGAAAGTTCTAACAGGCATAAGGCATTGCTCTTACCTTAATAGGATATTTAGCAAAACTTTTATAATATTAATATCGTCAAAACGCAATTAAATAATCTTAAAAAGATGAAAATAACCCTCAAAAATCTATATAAATGCTTAATTAAACATTAAAGGTTATTAATAAGCAAAATAACATAATAAACAAGAATAAAAATGCAAATTACATTACGGAAATGGCTCCTGTACTCAGTTTTCTTGTAATTGGTTTGCAGGTTAGAGTCATATTACCGAATGCTGCATTCATTAACTCTTCGGAGGTGAAATCTAAAACAGAAAAATATACACACATTATGAATATATTAAGTATTGTTTTAAAATACGAGTATGAAAATTTTTTGCAATTAAAAATTGTGTTATTGAAAGACTAAAAAAAATCTTTTGGTTGATCAAAAAATAATTCACTTCCACATTTAATGAAATAATTGCTTCTTTGAATATAATTTAGATTGATATTTTGATCAAATTATAAAAAATAAGAATTAATACCACTGAACTCAATTTAATATATGAATTAAAATGAGAAAATTAATTGGATTTAGAATTCATATTTACTTTTTTTACCGTTTAGAGCTCATGATTAAATACTTGAATATTTTTAGATAAATTTATGATACTATTTTAAATTTGTCACATTTCAAACGTTTTTAAAGTTATAATTTAAATCGATTCTTATTAAAATATTTTGAAGTCTCAATAAAAATTTTGTTGCAGAAAAAAGTTCTCGCCCTTTGAAGAAAAAAAAAGAGGGGGGGGGGAGATAACAAGACATTAAACTCTTCCCAGATTCAAATTATCCATGCCTTATATCATATTTCACTGTAAAAAGTTTTAAAAATTTAAAACGCTTCATTTTCCTGAATTTTTTGAGTACTATTAAGTTTCCATTGTTTTAATTAAAAAGCAGATTTTTAACCAACTTCTTAAACAAGAAATAAAACAGAATTAAGTTTAAGAGTATTTCATGCTTTTCTCTTCGATATGGCTTAAGAAAAATAAAGGAAAATGAAAATATGATTTATTCTATTTTTTTTTATTGCCAGTAACTTAACAAATATTTCATAGTTATTTTAAAGCCAAATTCTATAAAACATAAACGACAAGAATTAAAATTTCAAGAATTCTACTTCATATTTACTACAATTTAATGATCTAACTTAATTTACTCTTTATAAAAAGAGATTTAAATACTTTTTTGTCAAAATTATTTTGAAGGCAACAATTTTTAAGTAGAAAATTAAATTTATATTATATTAACATAACCTAAGGCTTAAAACATGGAGAAAGTTGTTCACTCAAATTACAAATCATTCATGCAGCACATGCTTTGTTGTAACTAATTATATTCACTTTTAAAAAGATTTTTCTTGGAAAAAAAAACACACCGGTAGATGTTAAATTTGACTTGTATGGCGAAGCAAAATTCTGATTGATTTGGAATACGGCATGACTGCTCGTGTCATGAGGAAAAGTTACATTATTTCCAAAACTTCATATCGTTTTAGAGTTTCTTTTTTTAGAGTTTAGAATTACTTGACCTTCAAATAATGGTAATTAAATTACTTGAACCCTCAAATAATTACAATTCAAATAATGGCAGTTAAAGCGTATAGCAATCATCCTGAATGGTGCCCCGGTAAAATTAACAATATGCATCTTAGGACCCAATATCAGGATCCTTCTAGTTCTTTGTTTTCTGTATTGGAGACTATAAAAAACGAGGGACTGCACTAAAGAGAGCAGTTGAGTGAGTTGGTTTTTTTAATGCTTATCTCAAGCAGCAATTCGTGTTGTTGTGGTTGGTAAATAAAGATTAGTTGCTTACATTGATGCTATTAATTTCTGGAAGTACAGTCTTTATGTATACTTCGGTTGTCTTTTCGTGCTTTCTTTTGGAATATCCGTAGTATGTTGGACTTTTTGCCGTTCACTCGCTGAACAAATTTTTCGTAACAATATATACCAAATTTACGATAGCAATAAGATCTCGAAGTCCTCATGGATACTCAAGTCTGTCTGATATTCAGTATCAGTACTTGATTCATTATATGAAATGTTTTTGAAAATTATTTATAGCAAATACTTACTTTTAAACTTAAAGTCTTTGAATACGTTTCCGAAGATGTTGGCAATGGTTCCATTTGGATTGCAAGAATCTGGCAAGCAGACTGCAGTAGATATAGGGAGTGACTGAAAATAAATCATAAAAGTGGTGTAATGATTGCTCGGATTATGGGTGTGTTAAAAGCCAGTAATCGAATATATAAAACTCAGATTTTGATTCAACAGGAAAAAACTAAATTTTAATCTAATGTGAGGTGAAAAATAATATTAATTTATAACGGTGAATAATCATAGTTTCCTCATAGGGTGAAAATAATAACAGGAATTTAATAATAGTGCAATTTCTGATCAATGTTGCACTATTTTGTAAAATGTATAACCCACGAATGATAGCACTATCTTCAAAGAGAAACAGTTATTTATAAAAGGAGTTCTACTATTCCATTTAATTAGATTCAAAGTAGACGCTAATTTGATTATATTAGAGGGAATAAGGAACATTGAAGAATACTTTTTAGGCTTTATTTGTCTGTTTTTATATTATCAATAAAAATTAACTTAATAACAGGAATATATAAACAAATTTGCATTATGTTATAAAAATTATGTATTGCAAAAATATAGTTAACATAAATTTAACAACTACAGAAATGAAAAGAATAGGACTAAACATTTGTTAACTTTGTACTTCAAAATTTAGAAAAAAATATGCAACCAATTATCATAAAAGAATATTTCTTCCAGTGTCTGCGAAGTTTTGTTACTGCTATTTAAATAGAGAATTCTTATTTGGTTCCGCATTATTACGGTCATTGTTTAAAAATAGAACAACTTGGAGTTTGCAAAACACAAGTTTATCATGATTTCATTTAATTACAGAAAGAAGTTACTCACCATGTTATTCAAATTCAGTGGAATTTGAAGAGTGCAGTATTTTCCACGAAAACCTCCAATCGTTGTACCTTCAAAGTTAGGAACTTCAACGCCGAGGCATTCGTCATACTCTCCAAGCCACTTCAAATTGCCCAGCAAGATACCGCTTTCGGGTTTTCCAAAGGAATCCAGCACTGAAAATGGTAATAAAAATTTATTAAAAATGTGTAATAACATTTGGTTGTAAATTTTAAAATATGGTAAAGTTAGATTAAAATATCTGGAATTGTATTCCTAAATTTTTACCACGACTTATATATAATTTAAATGTAGTTCCTTAAGAAAATTTTTCCCAACATATATTTTCTAAGGAATATTTCTAAATATTGCAAGTTGCCATATAATACTAATTGCATCGTTCAAATTACAGTAATTTTTAATTGACAATAATATTATTTATAACATAAATTTCTTATTTTTCTCGTTAATATATATTTTTTTAATGCAAAGCTAAATGCAATCGTTATGGGACATTAGCATTTATTACTGAAATAAAGACTGAAGTTCGTTTAGTAGCGATTAGAAGATATTTATATTAGCAAAAAATCATCGAGGATCATATATTATAGATTTTTGTATAAAAATATCAGAACATACCAGTAAAAGTTGTGCACGTTTCACCACTGAATACCAGTTTATATGCCCACTGTTGATAAAAATTTCCATAATCAAAAAGATGCTCAGTTACTGTAAATAAGTAAAATTCTGACCGAAATATTTATATACATTAGTATTATGTCCAAACGCGAAATTAATATTCTGTTTTATATTTGCAATTCCAGTTACGACGCTTCGTTACACAAAACTGGAATGTTACCAATGTTAAAGCAGATAAAAAATTTCAAACGATTTTCTTATTTCTATAAATTGAATTACATCTTGTTGAATTAATTTCGTTTGGCTTGTGTATGAACATCGAAATAGTTATGAAAGTGACTGATTAGCATGAGGAAATAATGGAGCCATTGGAATAATTGATATGGAGTTATAATGCATTTATAGATTTTTTTATAAATCCATTTAAAATAAATTAAATCATTCAAGCAATAAAGAAAACAAAGTAAAGAAAGTAAAAAGAAGAAAAAAAATGGAAGTTTATAATTGATTATCAGATAATGCTCAATGAAATATTCGAAATTCAATAAATTATATTTATTTGTCATAAGTAAATTAAAAGCTTTCGCTTGAAACTAAAATTTATCAGCTGATACGAAGCGATATAAGGTACATATATTTTATGAATGTTAAGAGATAAAAAATGGTATCCAATGTTTTGTTTTGCGAATGTTTTAAAAACAAAGCATTAATAAGAATATTCCGAATATGCTAGATGGCATTCATTTCCTTTTTAATCTTAGTTCAACTTCAATATTTTATCTGAATAAAATAAAATAAATTTCATAGTTGGCTGTGTATTGAATGGGTGGTGGGGTGTCAAATAGTTTTCAACAACACGGTTACGTCATTATAATTAGAAATAAAGGGTATACTCAATGAAGAAAACATTAAAACTCTTTCTGTGCTTCAGCTTTAAGAATTTGACGCCTACATTGTATCTCTGCCATTACACAAATGATACTGTAGTGTATTAGAATTTCAGTAAAAATTTATTTGATTAATATAGATGGTCTAACAGTTTTCATGCGTGTCAAAAACTCATTTGAACAATTATTATTATTATTATTTAAACTATAAACTATTATTATTACTATTTCAACAGTATTTCATTTCTGCTCAGGAAATCTGTCGGCATTGCAAGAAAGAGATATTTCGGATGGTTCTTGCAGGAGGGTCTCCATATCACACCGCGAATTTCAATGAAATCATTTCTTTTGGACACTTTAGTGGACAGAGTAAGAAATTAATTTTATAAAGTCATCTAATTCTTATTATGAGGTCAATTGAAGTTGCTTGTATAATCAATATGTCTTTGTCACAGTGACAGAACTCAAGCCATTTGGCAGCATGTTGCTGAAATCGATCCGCAAATGTTGCTCTCAACTGTGATAGGATGGCTTGCAATACTTGTGCCACATTATATAATGGAAGCCACGTTCAGCATTTATTGCTGAAAACAAATCTATGTGTTGCAAATATTTCTATTATTACTTTTAGTAATTTTTAAAGTTGCTTTTTTTTATGAAGAAAAGAATCCAATTATTACCTAACAAGAACAATCGGAGAAAAAAATATTGGTTTCAGAATATTTGCTCTTTTCAAACGAATTTTCAAAATGTTAAAAGAGTTACAAATTTTGACCAGAACGCGGTATATTAAGTAAATTTAAACTCAACCAGTTAACAATTAAAAGTAATGAATTCGATTCACTTCCAAAATTTGATGTATCATCTGAGTGTTATATTTATCACATATTTTGGAGTCTTTTATCTGAATTAATTTCATACGAAGATATTCATTTTCTTCAAGTTATTTAATACTAGATAATAGAAATGACATTGCTCAGGAAGAAAATATTTTGTTTTCATTAATAAAATATTGTCACGTAGATATTCTAGTGTTGGACTCGATGACGCACACAAGAGGTAGAGCTAAACCAATTTATTAACAGAACTCAGAACCCAGTAACTGACAAATCTTCTGCTTTTATACAAGCAGAGAAAGTTCCAGAATACTCTTCTGGTGACAGTAAAAAAAGTCCAGAACACTTGTCTGGTAAACTAATGAAATGTCCAGTATCTTCTGGAACATGTAATAAAGGAAAACATAAAATCAAGGAATTAAGTATTTACATATACCATTAATCTCAGTGTCTCTAGCGGGATTCGAACCCAGGTCTCTTGATCACAAGACCAGTGCCATGACCATTCGGCCATTGAGATTCGACAGTCTTTCTTCAATGCGGCAATATAACTATTTAATCATTGTCACGAAATCTTTATAAAGCCTTCCTTATGCTTCAATATCGGGCTAATCGTTTAGATTTGGGGACATCTCAAATTAAGAGGAGTCTATGTCTCTATTCAGAGGGATTCCAAACTCATGGTACACACATAAAGGAGAGATAAGGAACCAGTATACGGATAATATTCACATATTAAATCCGGGCTGTAATTCATTTCATTAATTATAAATACAGGGTATCTAAATTCAACTGAAAGAAAATGTCTTTTTTCTAACTTCTACACCAGTGAAGCCGGCGTCCTGGCATAGGGATAGTGCGTCTTTCCCGTGACCTGGGCGTCCTGGGTGCGAGCTCCGGTTCGGACATTGTTGTTCTTTATCTGTTCTATCTGTGAGATGTGTGAATGTGCTCCCCTGTAAAAAGAGGTTGTGCAAGCGAATGTGATGCGTGAGTAGCTAAGACCTACTCTTGGCCCTAGTTGGCGCTACTAAAACAAGAGACGCTACCTTGGCTTAAAATAGCTTGTCCATGGCAAGTGCCATTATAAACAACACCAGTGAAGATATTATAATGATATTTTCAACAAAGACATGGTGAGGCAGTCCCTTGGCCACCCCTGTCATCCGATTTATCGAATATCATTTTTTTCTATTAGTTTAAATAAACAAAAATGAAATGAAAGAAAAAACGATCAGAATATCTAGTAAAAACAAATGTTAATGCATGGTTAAATGCTTCGATTGTAAAGTTGCATTCACAGCAGCTCCCAAAATGCCTGCAATAACAGCCTGCCATACATAAACACGATATAACAGAAATAATTCAAGTTTTCGATAAATGAAATGAAAAATAATAAGATTGAATTTCATAGACTCATTATGCCCAGTTAATGAATATTTTCATAAAATGAAGTCAATGCGAGTGTTGTGAATATCGCATGAAAAACGCAATGGCGAAATTCTGATTACGAATTTTTTTAAAATTCTCAATCACAAATTTTCAAGGCAATGTATATGAGGCTAAGAGAATTTTTTTTAAATATATAATTTTAGTTCATTTTAAAAACTAATTATATTAATTAATTTATTTATTTTATTAATTTCTCCTTTTTTGTTTTTTGTGTATGAAACTTCGCAGTGTATTTAAAGTTCTCGATGTGCTAACGACTTGGCATAATATCGATGAATGCTTTTAATCAATTGCAAAATATACTTTGAACGGACAAACAAACAGATTGGCAAGTGAGCGAGTTAATATTGCATTGTCATCCAGTTCCGAACTATATTTTAAATTTCAAGTCTCTCACTCATAAGGAAGTTAGTTTCAAATTGGAAGCAAAATTTGCACCCAACTTACTAACAGAACATTAATAATTAATACGTCTTTCAAATTGTGTCATGGCAATACTGACTCTTGGAAAAATCCATAGAAAAGTTATGTTTATATCATATTGCGTATTGTGTTTTTATGTATGTGCGTGTATAATAAAACTAGCACCTACATTGATATATATATGTTTATAGTATATCTTCTAAAATGTAAATTTGTTCGTGTAGGAAATGTTATTAAAATTAATAAAATATAACACAAATTTAAAAGACGTTAACTCAGTCCAGATAAAAAATTATAAAAATACGTACGAGGGGAAAAGATTTCGATTTTGATTGAAAACGATACTAAAGACGCGAGAAATACCGATGAAAGCATTTGTATAAATACTATAAAATAAACGCATATTTTTATCAGCAAAAACTGTTTTATTGTTTTGGGCAATAAATATACAATGTTCAATATACGAATTTCTAATTGGTGAGAATCGTTTTTATTTGAAATGATCCGGTTGAACAAGCTTTTAAGATCGTTATTGAATAAATTAAGGTATTTGGAATGAATTAAACTTTTTACAGATATCAATTTCTGTTCTTTCAATATATTTGAATAAATTATTAAGAAAACCAATCAGAAACGTTTTATTGAATACTCAGCATCAACGAGTGGAAGAAAAAAATTATCCAGCTTAAGGCAAAATCTCATCTCGTTTCTGTAATTAATATATTTAAAACTTTTGCTTCAATCTAAATAACAGGATTTGTCATTAAAAAATAAATGCTATGAAAATTTTCTTAAATAAATCAAACAATTAAGAAAAAAAATATTTTTTTAAATTTTATTTTTAACTTATGGCAATGTAATTCAACTGTTTGAAATATACCAAGATCAGAATTCGAAATTTCCGAACATAGTTCTATAGATGAGAATATGAAAAGAAAAACTTTTATAAATGGAAAATGATAGTTTAATTTATTCTTATTCTTTAATAGTTTTCATAAATTCCACATAATTGAAATAACAAATAAAAATTATAACAATTATTATTTTAGAAATTTAATTTATTTTTAGTAATAATAGCATACATCAGTCTTAATATAAAAATTCAAAATAAGCAATATAGTTCATAAATTAATTTTTTTTACTTAAATTTGATATAATACATTTTATGAATTACAATTTTTAAAATTAAATTTTTGCATGAAAACATTGGAAAATAATAAAATTCTTGAATGGAATAAAAGTTTTAAGAACTTTATTTCATCCCTTTTTAATAAAATTAAATCAATAAAGTCAAAGCATAAATGATTTAGAGGAAGAAAAAAAATGAATTATCAATGAATTCGAATTAAAAAAAAAGGAATTATTTTAGTTCCACAGGATTCAAAGCATTTACAAGTTAAGGTAAATTTTTCTAACTAAAACAATTTCCCAATTTAAATTTTAAAAAAATGATATCCGCAAATAGTTAGTACTAACAGTGATTTGATTATTTAGTCTTGAAATAAGGTATAAATGGAAATTTTTAATACATCAATTACTGAACAATTTAAGATCACGTTAAATTCTGAATTGGCTATGTACTTACTTTTCAAAGACCATTCAGATCGTTTTCGCAAGCCATCATACACATTCTGTAAATCCCTTAAACACTTGCTTGATGAAAGCTGGAGAAATAATTGCAACAATTTTGTTTTGAGTTCGCTCGGAACAATGTCAGTGATTCCATTCAACAATTCTCTCTCCTCTTCTGAAACTAATTTCAAATTTTCAGATGTTTTTATATTCTCGGCGTAGTTATTAATCAATTTAACAAAATCATAATTTTGTGATGGATTATCAGTCTCAAGATTTTGGCAGAGAACATAAGAAAAACTGCAAATGGCAAATATAAAACAAAGTAGAAATTTCTTAATGTTCCAATCCATTATGGGAATACGTTTTATAAGTTACTAAAGTTAAATAGAGTTAGGAGTTCCTTGCCTAAAATCAATATCCAAAAGACTTTACGTATTGGAAAACTGTTATTTAAGTAGTTATTCGAAAGTGTAAAAGAGTGATAAGATAGTGCATCACATGTAAATTGCAAACAATGAAACTGCAATTATCAATCCTTCGTTTCCCAGATAATAAAAAGACCTTGATTAAGTTCGATGAATTGTGAACACAGAAATTCCTACAATATCTTACTATAAAAGGATTACAAACGGCATTCTTTTTACAAATTTTGGAAGACAGGGAAAAATAGGAGTTCATATTAAATTGCGCGTTTAATTTATTATTTTCTTGATTTACGTTTAATTTGATTAGACGCTCCTTTGGAAATTATTCGAAAGGGAGTTTGAAATATACTTTGTCATTTCGACTCAACATCAGAGAAGGAATTTCACTTCATTTCGCTATTTGATTTTTTATATATCAAACTAAATTAATTTAAATTGTTAAAATATTTTTTAATTATTATTAACAATTTATTTAAACATAAGATGAACACAATTAACTATAAGTCGATTTTTTATTTCAATTTTTATATCACTTAACTATGAGCAGAAAAATTTTCATAAAATACTTATATAAAAATTTTAAAATTTAAATAGAATTAAAGTTATATAGTTTTCTCCTATTCTAAAATATTTTCTTACAAACTTTTTTCAAGTTTGTATTCATAATTATTGCATAAATAAGAGTAAATAAAATTTAAGATTTTTATAAAATAATATAAATTTGAAGTTATTATTTTAATTTAAGTATAATATGTGTATTTGATCCAAATATTATTTAATGTAATTAATTTTCATCAGTTTCAACACTTTTAAAATTAAAGGCCAGCAAAAAGGCTCATTCATAGGCTAATTTTCTTTTTGATATTTACTAAATGTTTTATCATACGCATGCATTTTAAAATATGAAATTGATATTACATGCTTTTAATTACATGCTTTATACAAAATATAGAAGTAATGAGGTCGATTATGGAAAAATTGTGAATATGATCACGCCGACAAAATTAATAAAAAATGTAATCATTATTTCATTTGAAGCATCATATTCTTAAAATTTCAAAATTGATTTAGCAGGATATAGCAAAAATAATACATACACCAATAACAACTAAAAACATTGCGCACATTATCAAGTTTCAGTTTTTAATGTCTACCATTTAAGAAAAAACAACAAGCATTCTACAACAGAAAAAACATTCTACAACAGAAAAAGGAAAATTTCACAGTGAAAGCCATACAATTACAATATGAGTAGCAGCTTGATATTTTTATATTCATTCAATACTATTACCGTCTTTGTTCACCAAGTGTGTCCAACGATGTCAATGTCGAAAAATATTTAAAGCAGTACACGCCTATTGTAGATTTGAAAGGAGAGAATAATCATTTTAAGAATCAACTCGATAGCAATCGATGAGTGACTTATTTGTTCGGCGAGGAGGAGAGTTACTTTGTTTTGCTCCCCTTCTTTATGCCTGGATTCAACGCATTTGCAGCGTTCGAAAAGTGCAAAATTGCTTGATACCGTAAAAAAAAATTATTGTATAAAAATAGAACTATTTCAAAATGATAAGAAAATGAAAAACAAAATGGTGTACGCTACGAATTCATAATTTTATTCAGTTCAATAAAATGACACATTGAAAATAATTTGCGAAATTAGATTATTAAATTTAATAGTTTTACGCGGTATGATAGAGCTTGATAGAACAATACACACACACACACACACAGATAGACAGACAAACACATACACACACACACACACACACACAGATAGACAGACAAACACACACAGATAGACAGACAAACACACACACAGATAGACAGACAAACACACACAGATAGACAGACAAACACACAAACACAGATAGACAGACAAACACACACACACACAGATAGACAGACAAATACACACACAGAGAGAAATAGACAGACAAACACAGACACACACACACAGATAGACAGACAAATACACACACACACATAGACAGACAAACACACACACACACATAGACAGACAAACACACACACACACATAGACAGACAAACACACACACACACACACATAGACAGACAGACAAACACACAAACACTGATAGACAGACAAACACACACAGAGAGATAGACAGACAAACACACACACAGATAGAGATAGACAAACAAACACACACACACACACACAGATAGACAGACAAACACACACACAGATAGAGATAGACAAACAAACACACACACACACACAGATAGACAGACAAACACACACAGAGAGATAGACAGACAAACACACACACAGATAGAGATAGACAAACAAACACACACACACACACACAGATAGACAGACAAACACACACACAAATAGACAGACAAACACACACACAGATAGAGATAGACAGACAAACACACACACAGATAGAGATAGACAGACAAACACACACACACACAGATAGACAGACAAACACACACAGATAGACAGACAAACACACAAACACACACACACAGATAGACAGACAAACACACACACACACACAGAGAGACATATTGAGTCAGAAGGAAATTATCACACTGGAATGCAATTTGTAAAAAAATGTATAGTAAGCTTTATTCCAAAATTCAACATATAACGAGACGAGACAAAAAATGTATTTACGTAGTTCAGATAAAAACAATAATTATTTGAAAATGGCTAAATTCACATAAAAATATGATGTATGTGCTGGAAAAACATGAGAGATACAGTTACAGGTATTAGAGTCGCATTACAACACTGATAGAATGTATCTTTTCCTTTTTATTTGTGATAAATGTGCAACATAATATTTACAAGTTTTCTGTGGCGGCGTTACTGCAATGGGTATTAAAACTGTTGACCAATACACTTAGTCGGTAATGATGGAAATTGTAAGATTTTTCATGTTGCTAATATTTATTTCTTATTTTTGATCTAATTTACTCACTTTTTTTCTTCTACTAATTTTTGCTTGAAGATGCCAAATGCTCTGTCTTTATGAACAACTTTGAAAATAACATAATTGTTTTGAAAGATCATGCAGAAGCAAATAGAAAATATTTTTGTAAACACTGAAATCGTCGAATAATATCAAATTAACTAAAAATTTTGTTCAATTTCGCAATCATCTCTTTCTATTAACATTGTATACATGAGTGTTGAGGTTACGTACACTAATGTTTTGTTCTTATGCGCAAACACTTAGCGCGCATATCTGAGCTTTGGTGATAATGGTCAGGAAAATTCCTGTTCATATATTTGCCAATGCTGTAAAGGGGTTAAGTCCAAGTGATTGTGATTCGATTCTAAAGATGATTGCGAGGTAAACTTGGAAGGGACATTTCAAAACATTCGCTACGGTACTGATCCAGAGATTCTCTAAATGATAGATATTTCCATTCGAATAAAAACTGGCATTAGCTTGAATATTCTACAATTTCGGAAGAACTGACTTTAAAATCTTCGCTATCAAACTGGCCTACATATTTTTAAAAAGTCAGCTATCTGTATTCGAATCCTCATGAAAAGTGATATTGGCTCGAATATTCGACAACTTTTACATCAATACAAACAATTTGTTCAAAACTCTGGTGAACGACATCGAAAGTGTTAAAGGTTTCAAGATAATACTGATGATAAATTGATGTGTTATATACCTGACTTTATTGAATTTTTGAGCCTAGTAGATTGGTTAAAACTGCTTGACAGTTTTGAAAATGAACTTTTGTTCATTTTGTTAATGTTTGTGAAACTTCCAATTTAAGGAATGGATTGACATTGAAAATTGTTGAAATTTCGGTTGTAACTAAGGAAGACATTTTCTCTAGGAAAATTTAATATTTAATAGAAAATTTAAGACACATTGAACGAAGGATTTATTTTAATTATAAAACAATACATTTTTGTTTTGTTTTTGTATCAATGGTTATTTTTTAATAGCAGTACAGTTATATACAGTATTTTTTTAGTCTATGCCGACTACTATTCTGATGCGATAGCTTTCAAATTCATAACTCCAAATCGATAATCTCAGAATAATGAATTCTTTGTTAAATCTAATGAATCTAATGAATCTAAATGAATCTAAAATTAACATAATATGTATGATAATAGTTAGACATGAACAGATTCATATCGAATCATCATTTATGTACAAAATAACAATTTTTTGTACATTTTTTGAACAGATTCATTCATTTGGATAGACAACAAGCATTATTGTAGATGTTGTACCGATGTAAGTAATTTATTATTAATACATATTCTCACAAGAAAAGCATTCAAAGAAATTTTATTTTCTTTTGCTTTATATCCCTTTAAAGTTCGTAAAAAATTTCATAAAAATATTTGATAAAAGAAAAATTTGTATCAAACGATTGATTGAGTTTTTAATGAATAAAACAAAGAACTTTCCCGAAGGTTCGTGGAGATGAACTTGATGTGATACTTGATGTGAAGGAACTTGATGTGATACCTGATGTGAATGAATTTAATGTGATAACTGATGTGAATGAAAAAATAATAAATAAATAAATAATCGGTATAATATACTAATTTGATCGGACAAAAGTATACTAATTTGATGTTTCCCAGAGTTTATTGTCCTGCCATTAAAGCATAAAATGATAATTCTTAACAACTACAGTATTACAGAAGTTGTAAGAAAATTTATCAAATGTTTCCAAGAATTTAGATACAGATGTGCTGAATGAAGCACATAACGTGGCGTAACACTCACCTTTAATATCAACACAAAGATAAAATGGGAAAAAGACGTCATCTCCTGCGTTTTATTTTATTATCATTGCTAAAAGGTATGAAATCCATTCAATTTGTTAGCTAATAACAACTACAAAAAAAATTTGATTTTGTTTGGGTGAAGACAAAAAACAAACAAACAAAATGTAATTTCGGATGAAAGAATCCTTTTAAGACAAATTGTAATTTATTTTGTTATTGAAAAAAAAAAGAATAGGTCTCAACCATCAAAAAGGAATTCTATTTAGATTTAGAAGAGTTTGATATTTCAAATACTTTTGCAAGGTATTTAAAGTAATTCATTGAGTTGATTCTTTTGGAAAATGAATTGCAGTATAGAGCTCATAAATTTATATGGTTTTAAATTCCATTAATTTAATTGTTATTGAAAGGCAAAATGAAATTGAAAATTTTGTGCGTCAAAGCTTAATTTGTGCTGGCTTAAAAATTTTTGAAATCAGATATACAGTTATCTCTATTTATACTAGTAATGAAGAAAAATATGTATGTGTGTGTGTGTGCCTGCTTGCGTGTGTGTGTGTGCGTGTGTTAGCCCTCTACAGAATACTTTGATTCACCTAAAGTTAAGAAATTTGAAATAACTATACATTGTAAGGATAGAATGTGCATCTGTTGGAGATTTATAGAAAATTTTAAATGGATAGTTGCGGAAATATGAGGATTTTGATGTTAATTTTTTGAGAATTTTGTAATTTTTGCCCCATCTTCAAATTTAAAACCTATGTTTTTTTAAACCATTACCATGCAGGGTTTCTCCTCGTTTTAATAAAAACGAATATATTTGGTGAATTTAACAGAATTTATCATTATTATAATAGTATTTAAATCATTATTATTATCTCAGGAAATATCTTACTTTAGGTATTTTTTTCATTTTTGAAAGCCAGGATATGAAGATTAGGCTTTGTTGCACATTTGTTTTCTTTTTAGAATACAGTTTTAATAAAATTTGGGAATTTTAGTTTTATTTATGAGAAAATAACAAAGTTTATATTTAATAAATAATCAATGAGAAAAATGTAACATAATGTATAAACATTACCTACAATCTCTGTAATTGAATGTATAAAAGTCATTCTTTTCCACTAACAAAAGTTCTCTGCAATATTAAAGAACATGTAAGGGATTACATAAAAAGCTCTGATACTGGATATTTCACTCATTCAGTTGTAATATATACTTTGAGATTCTGGGCAATAAAGATTCAAGTATTATTAATGGCCCCAGCATTACTCATTTTTCAGGCTCGGGTATGAAATATGTATTACAAAGCATGCAAGAAAGTCTAAGGGAAAAAATTTTCATGCCGGCCCGATCTTTGAAATCAATTTAGAAAAATAACCAACATCCTCCTGTTTTCTTTAATTACATAACGTTAAAAATATTTAAAAAATATTTCGGCTTCTTGGTTTCAATTTCATAGATAACAATGCATTTTAAAAGCACTTCATTTTCTGGGTTTTCACAGGTGAGTCATGCGATAGTGAAGATTTTAAGGGTAGTTCAAGTATTCAGAAGAAAGTCATTTTCACTATAGAGGATGAGATGAAATGCATCAATAGGGTTTTTTTTACAGTGAAATAAAATGAAACAAAGCCAAACACCAGAAGAACTAAATGACGTACATAGATTTAAAGGAATATAAACTTAAAATGGCACAACAACATGACTGCGCAATGTTAAGAGCATGGCAGATAAGTTGATGATAATTAAGACATCAGTATCAAAATCTTTGGAGAGATTAATTTCCGTCATTTATATGCTCAAATTACTTACTATTCGATGTGAACCCCCCGGGGGGGCACCTCGAAATGAGGATGAGATGCTTCCGGCATGGTGGTTGGATCTCGCCACCTTGGAAGGAATACTAATAGGTGGGGGATCTAACTCCTCCCATCGATGACGGGACGTACTTCCTTCGGGAAGGGTTGTACCGTGGCCGGTGATGGTCCTTAGGACGCAACCACAGTTCCCGCCAATTGCTTTAGCGGCGGGCCGGTCATTCAGTTCTATGGTTTAAATCCGTGTGCCTTCGGGCGGGTCGGAGAGTTAGATGGTTGACTTACTATTCGATGTGATACACGTTTTGCGACGGGCTATTATTGATACAACTGTATTATATGGCTGTTGTAAATATTTATTCCATTAAACCTGCTTTATATATTTAACCAAACTTATTTGTTTATTTTACTTATTTAGTATCATAAAGCCCCCATAGGGGCCTCTCTTTGAGTGTGGGATTTCATATTTTATTGAAAAAAAATATGTAATCTATGCCTGGTATATCATAACATATGTCAATTTTAAAATCATCCTTCATAAATATATCTGATTTAGAGAAGTCTTATTCTTCTCAGTTAGATTCTTGTATATGAAGTATGCAAACAGACAGTATTGTTTTCGTCAAAATAATTCAAACGCAAGAGTTTGATGAATTTTCATGTTTCAGACTTCTCTGAGACCGAAAATACATTTTTGAAATTCTGTCTGTCTATCTGTGAATATAATAACTCAGCTTTGAGCTAGATGGTTGAAATGTGTCATGCTCCGCTTTATTTCAGAGCTGCAGACTTCTATCAAGTTGTATACAAAATCCATTAAGAGGGCGATTTGGATGTCTGAATACAAGACAAAAGGATTATTACAAAACACAACAAATTAGATTGATCAAATTGGATAGGCAGATTTAGCATCTAAAATATAAAATCTTATCAAAATTAGAGAGAAATGTGTGAAGAGTTGATGTCTGTTGGTTTATAGTTTTGCATGCATACAAATGAAATAACTCAAAAAAGCGATGATACAAATAAATGAAATTTGATATATAATTTTCTAATTGTAATTTTATGTTGAATTTTGATTTCAAACGATTGGATAAAAGTCTCCAAAATATATACTAGATTTTCTGATATTTATTTATTAATTGCAGCCCATTGACTAATTGTTAAATCAAAAATCGACAAAGATCATACATTAGATTTAGTAAAACAGTTAGATTCACGCTAAAAAATCGATATTTCATGATTATTTTTCGACATTTCCGTGCAATTAGGGCAGATGAACGAGTTTCCTCCACTATATTAAAAAATATATAACGCTCAGGACTTTTTTTTTTATTTGAATTTCTGAAAACGAAATTTTTCATGTAGAGGCGAGGAGGTAAATTATTGGGGAATATGTGATAAAGTTTGGGAGGGGGGATTACTCCTGTTGATTTATTTCTATAATAATCTTATAATAATGAAGAAGATGCGTGAGTATGTTGGCGCTCAACAGACCTAATCGTCTGACCACTGAAATGCCAAATTTCTCCTAGATATACTTTGGAAGATGAAAATCTGCACCTCTAAGCGTTTTTTAATTTTTATTAGTATTCTAATTAATTAAAAATAATCTGGTTTTTGAGTTGTTTCACGATAACTTCTGAAAATATTCCGGCACAAAAATGTATTTAATATCGCTTTAAAGTCCTAAAACTTTCTTTCAAATAATTCCAAATGAGTTGTTATGAAATTTTTTAGTCTAGATTTAGAAAACTTTTAAACAAGTTGTTAAGAATAATTCACGACACAGTATTCATTGTAGTACATGAAACCGAAATCCTTTTCAACGTTTCCTTAAATATCTGACTTCCTTCAGTTGTTGAAAGCTAAAGAAGGATTCTATTGAATATTTATGGAGTTTACAGGGCGAATAAAAAATGACGTTAACAATACTGCTAAATTCAGAAAAACAGATGAACTGAACATTTACGCTTTTAATAAAGCCATAATATCATTCGCATTTTTAATAACGGCCGCCATTAGAAAAATTCCTCCACACATTAAACAGACTATATATAAGAAAATTAAATAAATTATTGCTGTAAAGATAGTTAAAAATTAATGCCAAACGCATGCTTATAATGTTTTATGTATCACAGACATGAAATTACATCAAACATTCTAACTGAAATTATTAGGGTGTCCCAGAAGGGGTTCTGAAATGATTAGGGTTTCTTTCTCATCGCGCTATAAATGGCCTTATCTAGCTCTGTTTGTACAAAACATGCAGGCTTATATATTAGCCTTCTGTGTCATCGGTTTCAGTCGTCTCTACTACACCGTAAGCCGGGACGACACCTCAAAAAAGTTATTTTGTCCCTTTGATGGGATTGGAAAAGCGTAATTTTCTATGAGCTCCTCCCTCAAGGTGAAACAATAAATTCTACGAAATACTGTCATTAGCTGGATCAATTGAAAGCTTCTATAGCAAAAGAAAAGGCCAAAATGAACGAACCGACGAGGCGTTGTTTTTCATCATGACAACGCGAGACTACATATTGCATTAGTCGTAAGAGAAAAACTCTTACAGTTTGATTGGGATGTTTTGCATACTCTCCAGATCTCGCTCCATCTGATTATTACTTCTTTATGTCCTTAAAAAATTCTCTTCGCGATAAGCACTTTAAATCCGCAAAATAAAAGCCCACCTCGAGGATTATTTCTTGTCCAAAACACAACAATTTTGGAAAAAATGCATAATGATGCTTCCTGAGAGATGGAAGAAGGTAATGGAGCAAAAGGGTTCTTATATAACAAAATAAATAATATCTTAAACAGTAAATATTGTGTATACATTTCATATTAGAAATAGGAAAGAAACATGGGGCACCCTAATAAATCTAACCAAAATCTTCGACTAGCCAGCTGGCGTCAAAAAGTGGCTTGTATGTAAAATAGAAGAATTGTTAATGGAATAAATGATCTATTTGCCATATTAAAATGTTAACCAGGAGAGGGTCTCGAACCCCTGTCGCACCGAGCAAATCAGATGATCAGAAATCACCAGTGTCAATCACCCAACATAAACTCTTCATAAAATTGTATTCAATACTTTTGCATAATTTACATTACCCTAATTTTGAAAGCTCAAATACTTACAGGAATCAAAGCCAGTTTTGTCCCCATGCTACGGGATGTATGATAAGCATTGACAGATCTGATGATATCACCACGGCCATCCTGGGACGAACGCCTGTCAAAAGTTAATATAGATAATGATTATAATTAGCATATTTATATTCAGTTTCTGCTGCAAGTTATTATGGATTTTATCAGATGCATTGGGCTACGGTTACCTGGTGGTAAAGTCTCGGCTTTAAAACCTGAGGGTTTCAGGTTTGAGACCGGATTCCAGCGAAGAACCATCGTACAAGCGGGTCGGGTGCATGTTGAATCTGTTGGGGATAAACGTCCTCCCGCTGCTATGGTAGGGAAGTTTGAGGAAGGAAGTGCCAGCTCAGGTGTTTCCCTCGTCATCTGACCGCAGCTCAGAATTACGAGGTCAATCCCAAAATAGGCCTAATGTTGCTTTAAAACAAAAACAGGGCGTTTCTATAACTACATTAAACTTGTCTGGAGCATTTTTTACAACAACGGAAAATAATTAACAATGGCTACAATTCCCAAACTTTTAATATTCTTTTTCTAATGAAAATTATTATGGATTTGGCCAAAGTCTTTTTACTACAAAGAATAATGATTGCAATTCACGTATTTTTTTATAATCTGTTTCAACTGCAAATTATTATAAATTTGTAATAAATAATTTTGTCGAAAAAATAATATCGGTGTAAAATTTTTTAGATGAACCAATTTTGAATTTAGATTTTGAATTTAAATGAAGGTACTTCTTCCTGAAAAGATTAAAATAACAATTTAGTTAAAGGGAAAAAAATAACAATTCGTGATGATTTTCACTTCGGATATCTACAAAAAGTTCGTGCAGCTTGGCTGAGATATTATTATTTCACATTTTTCCTTATCAGGATAAAAACCTTTTGGTCAAAAACCATTCTGATCTTATCGTAGAATCGAACAAAGACTTTAAGTGTAGCGACGTAAGATATTGGGAAAATACCTAGATAAAATATTATCTTCAAATATTTATATAATATTTTTATATCGAACACATATTTATCATTACAATACACAATAACAAATTCATTAAATAGAAGACTTAGCGACCGTTACAGTATTCATCCAAGTTTCATGACTGATTTGACATCACAATAATATGTTCAGTTCAGATTAGACAGTATTTTGATTCAATCGATATAAAACAACTGTTACAGTTTATAGGATCAGGCTTGAAAACCTGCAATTTAATAAATTTAAGACTTTTTAAGACACACTAAAAAATTAGAAATTGTTAGTTTGGATTTAATTTAAAGGAACTAAAATTTTTGATTCCATTTTTACATTTATCATTTAATAAATATTAATTATTTAGTTTTTTTGTTTCACCTACTAACTAACTGATTTTCTTTTCTTTATATTAATTAATTTTATATCTATTAAAGATAAAATCTAAGTTCTAAATTTCTAAGTCTTTCTAGTTCGTTTTGATCCAGTTTAAAAATGCAAATCAAAATCATTCAGCTTTCTATAAAACATTAAGACGGGGTTATTTTAAATCCTATATTTATAAATTTAATGTATAATTTTTTAAGAATTAGTTTTCATTCAAATTTCAAAATGGGAAAATGATATCTTAAAAGAAATGTATAAATAAAACATTTATTTTTTGAAAAACATTTATATTTCAAAAATACTGAACCTTTTTTGAAAAAAACATTTGTATTTCAAAATATATTCTGAACAAATAATTAATTCAATTATCTATATTAACTTTCAAAAACAAGAAGTAAGTCTTTTCTGCAAAATATGAAACTGCGATAAATAATTGAGAATTTTTATACAAGTTCGTTAACAATGTCTTCTTAAAAGGCATATCACGATCAAAACAGTGCATGACAAAAAAAATGAAGCGGTACTTAAAAATAACTTATAAAAAAGATATTTCTAAGCAATTCTAAGATAAGAAAGCATTAAATGGAGTTACGTTTTCTCAATCTACAGATATCAGTTTCTTCAAGATATTTAACACAGAATTTAAAAATCATTTGAAATATCTCTTTCATTATCATAAAATTGATTTATTTGGTTGACTCGTAACCAGAATTTTTTTCTAACTAACTGATAGTATATAAAAATTTTAGCTTACTGTATGAAGTTATTTCAAATTGAAGTGTTCAAAGGCTACTTGATGTCTGAATTGAACTTTGAAAGGATTATATAATAGCAGTTATTTAATCACAATAAACTGAGATTGTCTGATATTCGAAATGTTTGTTCTTACTTTTTCTTTATCGGAAATTTCGTACGAATATTTGTCTCTTAGAATGTGCTTGCAGACTCGTAGTCTAGCTGTAAGTTTACAAGTCATGTAGAGTTGTGATAAGAATGCGATGTTGAACCGGTGAAGCGTGAATGAATAAGAAGCGATGGGATTGTCTGATATTCGAAAT
>JAPMOR010003165.1:0-45390 GCA_026543865.1 Argiope aurantia | reverse complement strand
TTTTTTTCTTTATGTTTTCTAGCACAAAACTTGCCACATTAGATTAGTATTGCAATCAGGGATAACTTTGCCAGTTTTTGAAAAAAAAATGATATTTAGTTCTTTACTAAGTTTATAAACCGAACAACAAAGGTGCAAATGACTTCAACGGATAGAGTAGATATTTATCGATATCTGTTTTGCATGGTTTTGTCCTTATAATTTGTTCACGCTTTAATCAGTACTCTTGTTTTCTACCTTATTAACAAGTGTTTTTGATATCAGTTTAAGTGATTTGTTCACTTATTCATTGAAACGTTACTAAAAAACACATCCGTCGTGCTTAAATCAGTATATTTCTTCATTTCTTTTTTACAACAATTTTTTTTTTAATTTTCAAGTTGGTGAATTTTATCATTCCAGTTTTAAAGGTTTAAACAATTTTCATATTTTTTTAATAAGGAGTTATGTATTAATGTGTGAAATATTTATACAGTTAAAGATTTTTCTCTTAATTTTTGGGGGGGATTTTACTTTGCAAACGTAACTTCACCAACGCTGCTTTTTATTTTTTGAACATACAGATTTTTATTTAAAATTACATGTTTTCATAGAATGTAAAACTAACATTCGAGACTAAATGTTTAAAATGCTTTAGTAATATTTTTGTATTGCTGTTTTGAAGTTGGCAGAAAAGAAGGTTCTCAAAGTTATTGTATTCCAAATCATACTAGAAAGCCGAGAAGACCGCACTCCCCTGCTTCTGTATATGTAGAAGCAGGGAAGTGTTGATATGCAGAACATGGATAGGCACATTCTGTCCCCTGTATCATGTATGAATTATTTGTGGCTACCAATTATTGGGAGACTTCCAGTTATCAAGCTTATCCTTCATCGTTTTGAACATCCTTCTTTGCTTATCAGATTATCGGATTATGCTGTCTTCTTCCTGCTATACTTCTTGTTTCAGCTGGTGTAACAATTGTTGTGTTGATCAGGAAATATTATTACAGTCCAGCCTCGCTTTACCATCACATCACATGACGAATGATTTGCATAACGATCAAAACAAAATGTAAAAAAGTGACTCACTTAGGGGACAATGCTTGTAAGAATGACGAGGGAACATCGTAACGTCACACGCTGAATTAACTTGCATCAGTCTATGTTCAGGATTAGTTTGAAGAAAACTCTGATATTTACATTGAAGAAATTTTGTTCGGATAGCACTGTTGAAGGCTATTCCGAGGGTTTTCAACAAGTACCTGTGGAGTCGAGTTTTTGTCTCCGGTGAAGATTATGGGACTTGAGATGAATAGCAATGACATGGTGAGCTGGTGGATGAACATAACCAAAAATACAGAACAGCTTATGGAGCTGCATTCTGTGTCACAGTCAAAAGCCATGGAGGAGATTTGATTAGATGAGGAAGAAATGACAGAAGCAACAGAGCAACAATCGTCTAGTGAAAATAGCGAAATGGTGGAAGCATTAAAAGCTATTATACCTTGAGAAGCATTATCCTGAAAAGCATTACTATGCAGGTAAAAAATTCATTTAATGGTAACTATGTGTTTCATATTCGCCAAATTTAGTCATCAATGATGAATGTCTTTAAACAAACTTCTTATAAAAAATCAGTAACTATAAATAATAAATTACATTAATATAAATTTGTTTGAGTGTTTTTTAATGGAACGTGCTGTCCTATTTTACATGGATTCTTATGGAAAAATGGTTGTTTTAAACGACTGTTTCGCATTAATATGCGAGTTCTTGAGTAAGATTCTGGTACGAATCAGGCTCGTTAAGCCACGTTCCATTATATTATATTCATGCGAATGAATGTTCTTCTATATGCTTATTAGACCCGGGAAACAATAAAATCTTTACCAGTTTGGCAGCAATTGGAAGATCAAGGTGAGTCTTTCGATCAGGGAGGGCCTTGCCACTTTTTTCACACCGACATCTGCATGTCCTGTTCCTTTTGCTAATTCAGCAATTTTTTTCTCTCTCTTTCTTTCAATTTTTCAACAAGTACATGTGTTCTAAATCCAAACTGTTTCTTACACAATATCGCAAAATTAATTATTTGGAACTAATAAACTATTAATCGATGTGACAGCACTGAAGCACACGCCAATCCTGTCAGACGTATTCTCACTATAAAATTTACTATTTGGTGCTGAAATTCCTTATATATTCCTCATCTCAAACATGCATTTTAAACTTTCTGATTCCCAGATTAATGGTATATGGCACAAATAATTTCGAAAGAAATAAAAATATCATTACATTACAACAATGACTCCAGCAGTTAACATTCTTGTTGCAGTTTTACAAGTCAATGTTGGAGAAAACTGCTTCGATACGCTCACCAAAAGCTGGCAAATTAATTGAAATGACAAAATTTTGATATTCGATATAAGAAAAAGCTAAATGCATGATTAATTCCCAAGGCATTTTAATATACATTTATTTGAACCAGCCTGTATTGCATACAAATCAATATTTTATAAATAAAATAAAAATTAATGATTCAGTCACATATCCCCAACATGCTGATATCCAGTTATCCCGCGATGGGATTCTCAAAAATAGGGATGTTTATGGCAAATATATTTAGGTATGTGTGTGCGTTTATGGCATATATATCGAGGTATGTATGTTTATGTATGTATATCGAAGTATGTATGTATGTTTATGATATGTAAATCGTGGTTATGAGACATCATCGGTTTATTTATTTATTTCTCATGAATTTAAAAAAATACAAAAGAAAATGATAGAAATCATACATACCATATCTTTCTAATATGCTACCAAAAGTGTTTACTATGGCAGAGAATGAGGGTCCGTTTATCTTGCTAGAATCAGGTAAACACACGGCGGTAGACAGAGGCAGTGACTGGAAATAAATAATTCATTAACTATAGAATGTCTATTGAATTTGATCAACAGTTCCAAACACAGAAATTCTTTAAACTGTTTGCCTTGTATAATGAAATAATTCAATGTGAAATAAGGTGAATGTAAAATAGTTACACAATTAATAATTTATTGATATCATAATTAATATTATTGATAACAAATATTAATATCATAAAATAATTCACGCAAATTTATTCAATGGGTTTGTTTAAGTATCCCAACTCAAAATTCAGCATAGGTCAAAAGAACAAAATCTAACAACAAAAGAGTCATAAAATTGAAAAAAGGGTCTTCCTATTTTTGCAATTAATAAATTTTATAAAAATAATTTTTAAAAGCATATTTGTATTTGTGCTCTAGATAATAGAATTCTTTTAATTCCTTTTTCTCTTTTTAGTTTTACATTTGTAATTTATTTTTATAATTATTACGAAATTCAGAAAGAAATTTTTTTTCGAACTCAACACTAAATTGCGCCATTGATTTGGAATCAAAATTTAATTTGATTAACTAATTCACAGACAAATGCATTCTGAAAAAATTCAAATAGTGTATTATCATCGGTGATGCACAAGTATATAAAATTTCAAAACTCCAGTAAATTACAGAGTAAAAACAATTATTTAAGCACAAAATTTAACTTCAATTAACATGAAAAAATAAAGTTAAATAAGAATGTTTAAAAGTAAGATATATTCAAAATTTCAACAAAAGCCCCGACCCACTCTAGGCACTTAAATAAATTAAATAAACGGCAAATTGCAGACGATAATAGGTGTGTGATACTCATGCAAAATAAACACCATTTACGATAGTTTCACACATGTAAGTACATGCCGTCATCGGCATTAGAGTTATAGCATTAGTCAGTAAGCACCATTATTGTTCCGAAACGGAACCTAGGTTTTGCTTATTTATGTAACAAGATCCCCCCTGCATGTTACATGATATATATAAAATATAACCTCTCAAAAATGAAATTAATATTTTGTTCCTCTCTCTCTGTCTTATCATGTCTTATGGTGTGAAAAGTTTTCTTTTTAATACTTTAAAGAATATGGTTTATAACAGAACCACTTTTCAAGATTCTTAATTAAGCGGTGCTTAGTTGATGAAAATACATCTTCTATTAGGTAATAATAACAACAGTTTGCATCACAAAATATAGTAATTTGTTTCCTTGTGGAATAATTTCTTTTCTCATAAAAACTCAACTAACCGTGGATATTTCCTTGCAATTGTCCAAATAAATGTTAATTATTTTGGATTTTCTTTGTTTATTTGTTGTTTGAACGGAGATACTTTATGCCGATTTCATTTTATGAAATTGAAGTATATTTTTTTGTCCATATTAGAAATATTGTACAATGGATCTTGAATACTTTTATGTATTATAATCCTCAGTGACAGTACAACTCAAATATAGTCAACGACATTTATGCAATATTTACAGCTATTTAGTAATACCTTTGGCAGACTTTTCCTAATATTGATCACAATTTCTGATGCTGTGGCAGAATATATGCAAAAGAAATATTATTCAGTGCTGCGAAAATGTGTCATTCCGTGTCCTTCAACATAGATTCTCAAACGGACATATTTCTGAAACATTTCCAAAAACAATACAAACGCAGACGAATCAAACCTTAAGGTTCACGCTATGACGTACGAGACTAGAGCTTCGATTTTTTTTTTTTTTTTGATTATTTTATCCAAATAGACGAATAAATTTTGCAAAAATTCATTTTTGGTTTCTCGTACGCGGAGAGATTGTACAGCACAGTATTATGAATTTAATACATAATTTTCTGTACAGCACATAATGGATCTCTACGTTTAGACCTTCCTGAGTTCGAAAAACACATTTTTGACATTATGCCTGCCTGTGAGTAAGTCCGTCTGCATGCGGCAAAGATAATTCAAAAAAGGATTTGAACTAGATGGATAAAATTTTGCATATTGTCCTTAAACCAAATGTGTATAATTTTGTAAAATTTGGGCAAAATCCGTTTTGATTATGCCTGTTTGTCCGCTGACCGAATACAAGATAATTACAAACCAAAAAGAGCTAGAGGGATAAAATTCGGCACACAGCTTTAACATGTGTGGCGTAGAAGTCATTTAAATTTTAAACCAAATCCAATATGGGGGTGGTGGTGAATGATGCTCTAGAGGCGTTATTCGTCAAAACAGAAAAGACAAAAGAAATCATATCAGTAAATGAATTTCTTCAAAAAGGCTGAACAAGTAACAATCTAATTTAACAATCACGGTGACCTGGTGGTAAGGTCTCGGCTTCGGAATCTGAGGATTTCAAGTTCGGGACCCGATTCCACCGAAGAATCGTCGTGTAAGAGGTTTGTTGCACGTAAATCCGTCAGGGCGAAACGTCCTCCCGATGGTGTGGTGTGGAAGTTTGGAAAGGGGGTGCCCGTTCAGATGACGTCCTCGTTACATGACTGTGGTTCAAAATTACTAGGCGCGTTTGAAAATAGCCCTAGTATTGCTTTAAAAACGGGACGTTAATATAGCTAAACTAAACCAATTTTGCGGGCAGAGTTTGTAAATAAAAACGATATTTACAGTCGAATATGAATGGGCTTACTAGTTTATAGGGTAGTTTTTGATAGCTGTAATATGTCAACTGTGGTTACATGAACACTCTCAAATATCTGCTGTCAGAAACGCATATCTTCAACATGGTTCAATGGTTCAGAATCCATGTTTCAACATCTTTCATTCTTGTTCTTCTTTAAGGTAGATTTTCCTACCTCCAAAGAGCAGATATAAAAAGCATATGGCATGGTAGTTGATTCTCGCCACCCGGGTGGGTACAGAAATGGTGGGGGTGGACTACCTCCTGCAGATGACGGGACGTACTTCCCAAGAGAAGGGTTGTACTGTAGCCGATGAGGGTCCATAGGATTCAATCTTAGTTCTACCAGTTAGTCAGATTAATCCCTGTACCTTAGTGGTGGGTCCATGTGACAATGTTATGGTTAAGGTACATCGTCTTTAAAAATTACTATACGTTTATTCTGACATGCTCTACTATTTATCAGGAAATTTTCTCAAGTTTTTTTACTAGAACAGCAATCTTACTTACATTTGGGCATGTTTTATATATTATGTTCTGGATTTATACCTGTTAAAATCCAGTGCTACTTAAACCATAGAATAGAATAATAAACAATACACTTCTGAGTATCCGGTTCGAGACTATCCGGCTACCGTAATATCCGGTCTAGTTTTCTTTTATCGTAATTAAATGAGAAAGTCAAGGCATCTATTAAAGACTTTTTCAAAATCTAAAAACTGTAAGTTTTGTCTCTTATCTTAAGGTTATCTTTTCATATCTGTGTAACCATTTTTCAGTGAAAAATAAAATCAGTTTGAGCTATTTTCTTAAAAAGTAGGCCTATGATTTGTTAAGTTAGGCATTATCGAATTTATGTTAAAACGTGAACAGTTTGTGTTCTTTAACTTACTTTTTCTCTTATAAATTCTTGAAACTTGCAGTGCAGTATATTAACATAAATAAACTACTAGTAGAGAGCCTTCTATTTTAATTCGACACGTTACCGGCAACTGCTTCTATGATTCATCGCGCTGCGGCAGCGTTCGCATTATACATGGCTTGAGATAAAAGAAGGGCTTAGTATTCAATAAGAAATTAAACGTATATCAAACGTTTACATATCACGTAATGCGTTTGATATGAAAACTTTGCCTTCTGGTGTTGATGGACAAAAGAAATGAGTTCATAGCAAACCAGTCTAACAGGCTTTTTTGTTATCCGGTCGGCCCTTCTACCACATTAGGCCAGATATTCGGGAGTGTACTATACCATTATTATTTATGATGTCATAGTAAAGTATTAAATGCTATTTCGCATATCGTCCATATTTTGTTGACATAGTATGAAATATATTAATTGCAAAATTCTCACTGGACTGCAGACTAAATTGTAGAGGAATACTTAATTAATATGAATCGAAATTTCATTGAGAGAGAATTAAAGACACAAAAAATTAACGCATTTATTACCACAGTTTAGTTATATTAGCGTCTCGTTTTAAAACAACACTAGGGGTATTCGGTCAGATGAAGAGGACGAAATCTGAGCTGGTACTTCCACTCCAAAATTCCACACCGCACCAGTGAGAGGACGTTTAGCCCCGACGGTTTTAACGTGCCCCAGACCTGCTTACACGACGGTTCGTCACTGGAAACGGGTCTCAGACTGAAATCCTCATGTTCCGAGACCTTATCACCAGGCCATCACGATCCCGTTTATTACCACAAATAAAGGCAACTAAATGTTTCTCTGTTTAAAATTAGTTTGATGCATTTGTATTTTTTTAAAGCAAAACTGTATTGGGTTTTATTTTCGAAGCAAGCTTTCATTTAATGTTATGGGACATATGAGCAGAAATATGAGTCAATATTTAAGGGGGAATCCAAAGAAGAAAACATCACTGTATCTGAATTTAAACAATATTTAATGTTTTCTAACCAAACATTCTTATGCCAGTACTATAAAATAAAAAGCCGGAATAAATATCCATTTAAACAAACCGTCTCTGATAAAAATGCACCGCTGAATACAATAGCTTATTCAATCATTAGTTAAAAAATGTATGAAATGAAAACGTATTGATGAGAATTCTTATTCCTAACTGAAAAGCATTAGGAGCATTTTGAAACCTGCTTATTACTAATAAATATTTGAGGAATTGCTCATTACCCGACTCCATTGTTATAAGGGTGGGAGGATTAGCTTTAGTAACATTAACGTCCCGTTTGAAGCAACACTTGGACCTCGTAATTTTGAACCGCGGCCAGATGACGAAGGCGACACCTGAGCTGGCACCCTCCTCTCCACACCACACCAGCGGGAGGACGTTTGGTCAGGACGGATTTAACGTGCAACAGCCCCCCTTACACGACAGTTCTTCGGTGGAATCGGGTCTCGAACCTGAAACCCTCCGGTTCCGAAGCCGAGACCTTTACCACCAGGCCACCGCGGGCCTTGTTATAAGGGTGAAGCAAGCTTGCAAAACAAACTTTTATTTCTTTAGTAATGGCTGATTTTTAAATTTTTTTTATTTCATTAGTACACTCAATGTATTTCAAAGAATCAGAACACTTCAATAAAAAATTAGCATTTATTTATAATGCAAATTAGGGTGCACGTTAAATCCGTCAGGACCAAATGTCCTCCTGCTGGTTTCGAGAGAGAATGCCAGCTCAGGTATAGTTCTTGTCATCTGACACTGTTCAAGAACACGAGATCCGTCCCAAAACTGTCCTAGTATTGCTTTAAAAATGAAAGTTACAATAACTAAACCTATAATACAAATTATTTAAATGAATTGAGGTTAATATTTGCTTTTGTGAATTTATAATTTCCTGTCATGGATTACAGTTTACAATGAAACATGTTTAATTCGAATCATGGGAACAGAAAATTCTGATTTTTTAATACAAAAACTCGTATGAAGAAAAATTTTATATACATTCTAAATACAGCATCAGAAAACAAAGATTTTAACTTAAATTCTAATAAGAACTTACTTTTAACATTTAAGAGTTTTAATAAATAATAATTAATTAATTAATTTAAAATAATCTTATATTAGACACTCATTTTTAAGCAACAGTTTCTGTATATAATTAGCTAATTTTTATAAACAATAGGTATAGTTTGAAATGCAATAATTGTACAATAAAATTTCAAAACAGGAAGTGCAGTGAAATGGAAGCGAAGAACATCACAAGTCTAAAGTTATTTTTATTTTTATAAATCAGTTCGATTAATGTAGATCTAAATATTGTATCTCAAAGCAATATTACACCAGTCACTATTTACTGATTCTAGTACTTTTCACTGATACCAATCACTTTTCACTGATACCTATCACTTTTCACTGATACTTGTCACTTTTCACTTATCCGAATTATATAGAAGAACAATACATTTAGAATTGAATATCTTGAATTGAGAATTTTTTATTAGTTCTTTCTTCTTCCTCTGATTTGATCATATGCAATAAGTTCAGAATTTAAAAAAAAAAACGAAAGATATAAATTTTAATTGTTTTTATCGAATACATTTTATAGTATTAAAGCTCTCGAATGAATTCAGAGATTTAAAAAAGCAATAACTATCACTGAAGACACAAAACATGGAGATATTTAACTTTTAATTACAATTCAAAAATAAAAGCAACTATTTTTACTATTTTGATTTCAAATTATAAATTACCAGGGTAAATTCGAATTATAGAAAATATTTTAAAAATACATTCTTAAGAAATTCATTAGACTAGAGAAATATTCGAATAATTAATGATTTTATATTACAAATAATTTAAATTAGTCTTCAGTTTTATTATAATACAATGTGTCTCATAGGGTATACAACATCTAGTATTTACAGATTGGAATAGATCACGTCAAGACGAGTGTTTTGATATATAACATGTGTTGTCCCCATATGCAATAAGACTAATTAAGTGACTCATTGACTAATTAAGGTGTGAAGCTTGTGTCAAGAAAACTTCATGAAATGAGGGGAAAAAACAAGCAAAAATCAATATTTATCGAGAAGCTTTAATGCAGCAGATTTTCGAAATGTCGGCCGTTCGAACAAATGACATAGGGAAGTCTGGAATAGAAGTTCGCAAAGCTTTTTGCAAAACATCTGTTCCAATTTCCTTCACCTCAGTTTTAATTGCTGCTCTCAAGTCGTCCAATGTTGAGGGCTGTGTGAGATACACTGTCTCTTTCAGAAGTCCCCATATAAAAAAAAATCGCACAGGTTCAGATCCGGTGAGTAAGGTGGCCATTCTGTATCACTGCCTGCTCTTATAACAGAATCCGATCCGATAAGTCTAATGTGAAAATGTTCGAAATCTACAGTTATTAAATCTGATAGCATTGCACTGATGGGTTTTGAAAGGAAGTATTCAACTTCATCTAATATTTTTTTTATTTTTAAGGGAAAGATTTTTCAAATTTTTAGATGCATTTATATATTCTAGAGGATTTCGCAAGAGCATCGTTATATTATAATCCTAATGTGAATGAATATTTCCCGCGTTTTGACAAAGCATAAAAGTGAAGCAGATGTTTGATGTAAATAAAATAATCAGCTGAAAAGAACTGAATTCATTTTTCATTGAAGTCTGAAGTATCGACTTCACTTATACTTATAAAAAAATATTAAAATCAACTGGCTTTAATTCCTAACTTATTTGGTTAGGAGAAATTTTAAATAGTATTAGAATTTTTGATATACTTTGTTATTCGATTTGTTTTATTCCATAATCATTTATTGTATAATCGACTTCATTTGGATACTAACTCATTAAAAAATAAAAATCGCCATCCTTTTTCATATCGCTTTATTTTTTACACACTCTAACGATAAGAGATTATTATATTTTATCACTTTTCTGAACGGTGTTTGTTGCAACATATCATTGGACATTGGGAAATATTCAAATTTATTAAGAATTCAGGCACAATGGAATAAATATTCTAAAAACAGATACTAGCTGAGCATGGTAGTGGTTTGCTACTAATAATATATTGAAATAATAGAATGATAGGCATTGTGAAGAAATTTTCGTAAACAAGTATTCAAAATTAGATATAAAGCAATATTGCATTATTTAACGGAAATAATCCTATTATTCATACTTGATTGTGTTGTTCTGACATACTTTAAAAATTTATGAATTATACGTATTAAATATCTTTATTAAGATATAGTTTCGCATTTCAAAACGTTTCAAATAGAATTTGGAAGTTGCTCAGTCAATACCAGAAACCAAATTATATTGTTTCCATTAAAAAACAAACTTGTATGTAATTTGAATTCCAACGTTTTAGTTTTATGTTTGACTCCAAATTCAAAGAACCATGTTACTTTTCTTCAAAAGACGATAATGAAAAGATTGTAAAAAAGGAATTGATTGAAATTTGATTGAATTCTTAAAATAATTCCAAAATTTTGATCATCATTAATTAAGAGGACTTGGTACCCAAAAATTTCCCCCTAATTTTGAAGAAATTATTCAAATTTTATGATAGAAAGTTGTTAACTGGGCAGAAACGTGAACTTGTAAAATCTCTTTCGGATACAAAAGTTACAAATGTAAATATTTTAAATTTTTAAAAAATATTAAGCTTTTTTTAAAAAAAAGGCTTTTTTTCGTACAATTTTCATCATTTTTCTCCAAAGTTTTTTTAAAGGAACCTCACACTTAGGGATTGCAATACCGATATACCGGGATACCGAATACTGGTATTTTGAGCCATTTGTACAATTTTGTAATACCGGTATTCACAAGTTTATATACCGGTTTTTCGGTACTTACTAGAAATTTTTTAAATTGTCTTGTAATTGTTTAAATTGTTTAGGGATCGCCGACATAGCAAAATAGTATACGTTTTTATTTTTATGTCTTCCTAACGGACGAAATTAATTACACTCTGAATACAAAGTTGCATCATACAATCAAGAGAAGTGATAAAATACTGTATGATAATGGATTGTAAAACCTTCCACCTTTTGCGCATGCGTAAGTATGGATTTACTTTGACAAAATAGGAGTGAGAGGGAAGATGAAAGGATATGTTTAGGAGGAGATTCTAAAACATGTTTGAATAATTTACTCCTAATGATGCAACTATTTTTGAAACTGAGATATCCAATCCAAAAAGCAATAATCGACTTAAACCAGCAAGTTAAATTTTCAGATAGTGAATTCGACTTAATATCCAGAACAGGTTGTTATAACTTAATATAAACTTAATATTAAAACTGGCTGTTGAGGTATTATGTCGGAGAGATTCTTATTTATTAACAGCTAATGCAACAATAAATTTCATGTTGTAGTCACTGAAAGAACAGCACACATCACTATCTGAAGAATTATACATTACATTGAAAAATCGCACAGAAGAAAGGCATAGAATGATGAAATAGAAAATGTCTTACAGTATTTACATAATTATAATGATTTTAAAAATGAAAAAAGAAGAAAAGAGATTAACCAATTCAAATCTGATTAAGTTTATAGTAAATTTTCTTAAAAATTTTTTTACCTACAAACATATCCACATTCAGAAGAATCCGGTACAGTTATCGAAGATTGGGATGACACTAATGTCGATAGTGAAAAGGAATTGTTTCTTGAACAAAAATTAGAATTAGCAATAAATAAAAAAAATTTCAACAAACCACAATACAATACAGAAATCAGCTATATCCAAAACCATCCGACGAGAAACCGATTTATTTGAAGATGAGGTATTTAGAGGTAAATATTTGGAAAAAGTATATCTCAAATTGCTAACAGTATCACCAACTATCGTAGATACCGAAAGAGCGTTTTCGGCAGCTGATAATTTTTGCACAAAATTACATTCCAGGCTTAATGACAGTACAATCGATGCATTATGTTTTTAAAATCAAATTTCAAAAATTTGTAATAGTACCACAGACTGAATAGTGATGTTAACACTTTTTTGTTAATCTAAACATTATTATTGTCAGGCTCTCCCCTGAATACTCTATACACTTTCAGTGGGTCCCCTCACATGTTGATTTAAATGGTAATGAGATAGCGGATAATTTAGCTAAGACTGCCTCAACTGACATATTTCCTGGTGATGCAACACTAACTAATTCTGAAATCTCCTCTATCAAAAATATGAAGTCGAGTGCACTTTGGAGAGTCCCACCTGCTCACCCTTGGTACTTTGGTAAGAGTCCCGATTGGTGTCACCGTCTGAATATCTCTCGAAAACAGCAAACGGTATCTCTCTCGATTTTTAAGTGGACACACCAAATCCTTCAACTTCCAACACGGACGGAGGATCTTTGCTGAATAACCTTGATGCAGGGCAGATCACGCCTCCCCCAATCATATTCTTAAATGTTTAAATTTTACGATTTTTGAAATTTTAAGGGATCCGCTATTGTTTTGGAGCTTTTTAGACTGAAGACAATTCTTTCTTAATTTTGGGCTTTGGTTTGGGTTTGTTTTGGGCTTTGGTTTCATGGAGGTGGTATAGCGCAGCTATACCACCTTGGATCAGAAACAACAATATCTTTACAACACTTTTTTGTGATTGAAATAAAGAAGATGTTCCTTTACTTTTTGTGATTCTTTATATACTGTTATAATTTATAAGTTACAAATTATTTTTGTGATATTTACATTCTCTAATAAAACTGGTAAATAAAACAAAAGAAGCACCCGTGTTTCCTTTCTTTTCCTAAAATTTCTAATACCGGTATTAAAACCGGTATCCCGGTACTAAGATCTAAAAAATACCGAATACCGGTATTGAACTTTTGGTCCGGTATTGCAATCCCTACTCACAATGTATTTAATAGAATTAGGGATCGGATTTTTGATAGCTATATTATTTTCTAAAAAAAAGTGCTTCCCAAATTTTGTTAAATTTTTGGAAAATATCATAGTTTTTCACTTTGAACATTTTAAGAAAAAATTCTAATCAAAATTTTTAAAAATCTATCTCTAATTCTATTAAGAGTGAGAGAAAAAAATTTCATACAATTACAATAAAATGTGCTTGACTTTTAACATTTTGTAGCAAACAGAATTTTGGGAAAAAGTAAACTGAGAAAAACAGCTTTAAAATTTTCAACGCAGTAAAATTGTAATAAAAACAGATCGGACCCCCAGGTGGGGATGCTCTTCATTAGTAGAGCCATTGAGTTTAGTCATTTATTGTATCCATGTGAAAAGGCACAGATATGTGTTCCCCCGTTTCAAATGGATCCATCATGTCTTCAAAGGAGAAGAACGTCAAAACATCCATTACGAAGAGACTCTTCAAATCTTCACGAAACGATCAATCACCAGCAATCGTTGTCATGAAATGTCGGTAAGTGTTAGCTGTGAATTGATTATAATTAACATGTGTTCGGGAGGGGTCAGCTACAAACATGGATCATGAATAGACATTCCCACGACTGACTGGAGACCATTAAAGAAGCCTTGTTGTGTAACAATTAGGTGATAAGGAACTCAAGTGCATCAATGAGAAAATCAAAGGTGGTGATTTGACGGAAATAAAATGTGAAATTTTTGTTTCGAAAGGACAGAAGAGAGGAGAGCAGTGAGAAGCGTCGAATTGGAATTCGGAGAGACGTCGGTGTCCGAAGAAGTTGTTCCTGATTTTCTTAGAAGCTCCTTGTGATTTGCCTTTCTATGTTAGGATCCACCCGTTGAAGATCGGGTGGATCCTAACATGGATTCCTGAATTTCCGGAGCGACCCCTGGATTAGCCGTTTGAGCTAACATCCTGATAGCATTTCTTTGGGGGGGGGGAGGGGGTTCTCCGATTCGATCGAAGACCTATTTCCTGACTAAACTTTCAATTTCTGTGTAAATTTTGTAAATAATATTAACCTATATGAAGACAAGTACGCTGTTTTTATATTCATATAAAAGGCCGTAAATAAGATAATTATTTTGTTGCGCTATTTTCTTATTTGATCGTTCTGAATCAAGATATTACATTTGCAGTGGAAGCATTATTCTTAAGCTACAGAAGTTATTAAATTTAATAAAAAGAACTTTATTTGAATTTATTAAAGAGTCTTATTCGACTTCTTATTCTTTCCATAGCTTATTCTTTAAAACAATACATTCTATCTTAAGACAATTTTTCACTGAATTTATCTTATCTAAAATCATCATTGCATCGTTGATTTATTGTATTACTAGCCGCCTTTGGCGACCAGCCGGTTCGCCAGTATTACCGCTCGCTACAATTTTCAATTAATTATTTTAAGTAACTGGTCTCTTAAAGGATTCTCAAACAAAACATTTTTAATCTTCAAATTTTGATAGTCATACCAAACTTATACTGTTTAGATCGTTTCGTTCAATTTACTATATATATTTTGCTCACACACTCAACTAAAATCATTTACTATATATATTTTGCAACACTTACACACACATTGAGCTTTATTATAAGTATAGATGAATCATTTAAAAATTGATTACCGTATTTGATTCAGCTTCCAGGAACATACTTGGCTTGCACCAAATACGCGCACAAATTATAACTTACCATTTTATTTACAAGTTGCTGCACAGATTTAAAAATTGATGAAAACAGTTATCAACCAGCAGGAGTGGTCTTCTCAAAACTTTCTTGCTTATTCTTTAATAAAGATGCTATCTCAGAGAGCGCTTTGCTTGGTTATCGGCACACAATAATTATGGAATACAAACCTTTGGCGTTCATTTTACATTTTTACTGAATCTATAGAGAGATACACGGCTAGTCTTTGGCAATTAATCCCTAGCATGCTGTTAATAGCTTCCTAAAGTTCAATTTGTGCTCAATAAAACTGTGATACAAAGCCACATTTGTTGTGGAAAAATCATATACCAAATTTGATATATTAAAATCTTTACAATTTTGAGTCATCGCATTTGAGTATTTCTAAATGTACAGACCAACAGACGATCAACCCCTATTGGATTTGGCTCAAAATTTGTAAGATGTCTACACTATCGATGTCGAATCTGTGCGTTGATTTGAGCCCCCCCCCCCCCCGTTTTGTAGTTATCATGTTAACTTATATTCGAAAAATCGAACAGACAGACTTCTTCATAACGGATTTGGCTCAAATTTTGAAAGAAATCTATTCATTTGGTGTAAATACCGAATACCAAATTTCACCTGTGAAACTCAAAGTGTATACCAAATTTCACCAATCAAGCTCAACGCGTTTGCGTTTTTCAGTAATTTTTGTCACAGTGAGACATTTTCCAAATACGTGCTTCTCGAACACCGGAAATTTTAAAAAGTGAAGATTCGTTCAAATTTTGAGTGTTAATTCCTTAACGATTACAATCCTTTCTCTATACTACGTGTGCGAGAAAGTAAAGACAGTACACATCATAAAAAAAATACAATTTTTTACAGATAATAAATTAATAACAAAATTAATTTTATTCATATTTTTTTTCAGAAAAATAGTAATAAATGTTCACAATTCATTTAAAAATAACAACATACATAAATATACGTAAAAATTGATTGTACAGCTTTCTTTTCCCGAATATAGTACTATTGCAAACTTTGCTATAATTGCTATTATTTTACTTTGATATAATTGATTTCATTTAGTGTTTAAGATGTATTAGTTTTTAAAAAGTTAATAAAATTATTAATCTTTAAAAGAATTCGCGCATTCTAGTAAATAACGCTCATAGAATTGTGAATTAATTTAATAGAAACAATTGTTTAGTTTTATAAATATACTTAAATTTATTGCTTTTTAAAAAAAATTTATAAATGTAACGAAAATAATTATTTGTTTTACTTATTTTATATATCTTATTCTTTAATTTGTGTTTCACACCGCTGTCTCGACTTCGGAACTGGAGGGCTTCAGATTCGAGACCCGATTCCACCGAAGAACCGTCATGTAGGCGGGCCTGATGCATGTGAAATCCGTCAAAGTCATATATCCTCCTGCTGATGTGGTGTGGAAGTTTGGAGAAGGTGGTTGTTAGCTCTGATGTCGTCCTAATCATCTTATGGTTCAAAATTATGTTCTTTTGGTTCAAAATTCATCTTGTGGTTCAAAATTATGAAGTCCGTCCCAAAATAGCACTAGTGTTGCTTTAAAAACGGAACGTTAATATAACTAAACTAAACGAAATTTAATTTATGATTCAGTATTACAGATATTACAGAATCATGCCACCAATTTTTAATAAATCCATCCTCAGATGGTTGTACTTGAAAAGAGTCAAATTTTAAATTGCTTGCATGAAAAAAACATAAACGTCATCACAAAGTAAAAAGTTTATAAAAAAATATATAATTTAGTACAAGGAATAAAATTCAAAATTTAAAACATTCGAAAAGATAAAAATATTCCGAGGACAATCACGATTGATCAGATGCAAAATTATCCACTTCATTTATTGTTTAGAAATGAAAAAACAGAATTGTGTAATTTGCTTTCTCCAGAAAAATAAATTCATAACTTAAAATTCTGGAGATATTTTCTTCAACTATCAAAATTAAGCGAATCAAAATCAATAAACTTTTTGCTATTAGAAATGTCCGAGAGCTTTTTGAACGCAAAGGATTAATAACAAAGTTTTAATAAATATCAAAGATTGATATATATATATATATATATATATATATATATACAGAGTTAGCAAGAAATAAGTTACCTACCTCAGAGGCCTAAAATTTGAACTACAGATTCAGATTATTGAGATAATGCGCTTTACATTTATTAAATTAAAAAAAAAATTAGTACAAAAATTCACCGTTAGGTGGCTTTGTAATGCACATAAAACCATTTAATATGGTTTACAATTGTTAAGTAAAGTAAAATTAAAATTGCTCAATATGTGCTAATTCCTTTTCAACAATATGCTCTAATCGGTGAACCATATTTTCTATAAATGACCGGAGTGAGTCTGCCGGAATATTAAAAATATGGCGCCGACTGTTGTTCTTCAGATCTGGTAGAGAGGATGGCTTTTGATGGTAGATATTGCCCTTCAAACTACCCCACAGCGTCATGCAACAGGGTTATGTCCGCCGAGCGAGGAGGCCATGCTATTGGGAAATGACGGCTGATAATTCGTTCTTCTGTGAAATGCTGTATTAACAATCGCTTTACACAACGATCAATATGAGGTGGTGCACCATCCTGCATGACAATGATGTCTTGAAGACATCCACGCTGTAGAAGATTTGGGATTACAAAATCCCTCAACATATCATGGTACCGTTGTCCTGTGACGGAACAGATTTGGATTCCATTTGAAGTTATCTCTTTAAAGCAATACGGTCCAATGTTAAAGGTAGCAGTAAAACCACACCATACTGTCTCTTTTTCAGGATGCAAGGGTTGTTCCTGGATAGCACGAGGGTTTTCCTCTGCCCAAAGTCGACAGTTGTGGGTGTTAACTTACTCTTTGAAGCAAAATAGGATCTCATGACTCCAAAGAATGTTCCATAGCCAAGTTGTGTCAACCACTATTCCAGCAAAGAACCGAAGTGCAAACGTTTTACGGACCTCTAAATCCGCGTTCTGCAACAGATACACAAAATTGATTTTGTACGGAAAAAAATGCAAAATATGTCGTACGATTTTTCGCACAGTTGAATATGTTATATCCAGAACACGTGAAACAACTGGCAGAGCTGGCTTCAACGAGCGCTGTCACAACATTTTCGACGCAGGAAGACGGGATTTTCTTTTTACGTCCTCTTCCTGGAAAAATGCCAAAGTGCTCAATTTTTCCAAATTTCTGCATCATCTTGCAACTGGAGACATTCGATCTTTTCGCATCTGCTTCATACGACGAAATTCCTTTAGAGCTGCAATTAGGGATTGCAATATTGGTCCAAAATTTCAATACCGGTATTCGGTATTTTTTAGATCTTAATACCGGGATACCGGTTTAATAACTGTATTAGAATTTTTAGAAAAAGAAAGAAAACACAGGTGTTTCTTTGTTTTATTTGCCAGTTTTATTAGAGAGTGTAAATATTACAAAAAATAATTTGTAACCTATAAATTATAACAATATATAAACAATCACAAAAAAGTAAAGGAACAGTTTATTTATTTAAATCACAAAAAAAGTGTAAATATCACTATTCAGTCTGGGGTACTATTACAAATTTTTGAAAAGTGATCTTGAAAAACATAATACATCAATTATACTGTCATTAAGCCTGAAAACTAATTTTGTGCAAAAATTACCAGATGTTTAAAACGCTCTTTCGACATCTAGTTCAGTAAGCAATGCGCTATATACCTTTTTCAAGTATTTACCTCTAAATCCTTCATCTTCAAATAAATCGATTTCTCGTCGGATAGTTTTGGATATAGCTGATTTCTGTATTGTATTTTAGTTCGTTGATTTTTTATTTTTTTTATTTATCGCTAATTCTAATTTTTGTTCAAGAGACAATTCCTTTTCACTAACGACATTAGTATTATCATAATTTTCGATAACTGAACCGAATTCTTCTGAATGTGGAAAGGTTTGTGGGTAAAAAATGTTAAGAAAATTTACTATAAACTTAATCAGATTTGAATTGATTATTTTCTTTTCTTCTTTTTCATTTCCATTTTTAAAATCCTTATAATTATGTAAATACTATAAGACATTTTCTATTTCGGTATGCCTTTCTTCTGTGCGATTTTTCAATGTATTATATAATTCTTCAGATAGTGATGTGTGCTGTTCTTTCAGTGACTGCAACATGAAATTTATTGTTGCATTAGCTGTTAATAAATTGGAATATCTCCGACATAATGCCTCAATAGTCAGTTTTATTGGAAGCTGATACAATTCTGGATATGAAGTCGAATTCACTATCTGAAGAATTAATTTACAGGTTTAAGTCGATTATTGCTTTTTGGATTTCTCAATTTCAAAAATCGTTCCATCATTAGGAGTAAACTGTTCCAACGTGTTTTAGAATCTAATATTAACATATATTTTGTTTTATTTTCAGTTAATATATATTTTAATGATATGTCATTTTTTGATAGGGGAACGTTTAAATATCTTAAAAAATTTTCGAACTTTATAAATTATAGGAAGCAATTCTTGATGGGTCAATATTCCATCCCCATTAGCAATATCTTCTTCAACAATTACATTGACATTATCTTCATTGTCAATATCTCTCTCACTCTCACTGTCTTCAAAGCTGGAATCCGAAGTTTCTATATCCAAAGTATTTGGATTCTTCTGTTCTTTCTTTTTTTTCTTTTTTGGCATAATACATCTATTACTCCTAATTGAATTCCATGAGCATAGCACAATTGCTGATTTGCAACAATCAACTTTCCAACTTTTTTCAAAACTGCTGCTCCATCAGTCGTTATGGATACAATATCTTCTTTCAGGGATAATCCATGTTTCGCTGATTTAGATTTAAGCAATTAATTAAGCCTTTCATTAGCTAATTAATTTCACCCGTTAGAGAGACATAAAAACAAGAACGTATACTATTTTGCTATGTTGGCGATCCTTCAACATACAGTGGAGACAATCTTAAAAATTTTTAGTAAATACCGAAAAAGCGGTATTTAAACTTGTGAATACCGGTATTACAAAATTGAAAAAATGGTTCAAAATACCTGGTATTCGGTATCCTAGTATACCGGTATTGCAATCCCTTGCTGCAACGGAGTTTTGTTGGTTCTGGTAGAACAATTTTACCAGTAGAACTTTTTCTTGCAACGGAGGCATGACGAACAGAGAAGAAACTAATGTTAGTGCAGAATCCACCTTCTTTTCATCCAAATAAAAATGGCAATAGGCATGCGCTGTAACACAAATTATGTTTCACATTTTCAATATATGTAAATAAATGCCATTTGTATTACAGCTCCATCTGTTAGTAAATTTTTGTACTAATTTTTAAATCAATAAATGCAAAGCGCAGCATCTGAATAATCTGTATTTCAAATTTTGAACCAATAGAACTCATTTTAGAGACCTCTGAAGTGAGTAACTTAATAATTTTTCTAATAAATATCATTCAGTTCCAAAATTTACGAATTTCTGGAGCAATATACTTTTAGCTAAAAAGTGGTATTCTCATTTTGTTCAATAGGACTGATCTTTAGCAGTTAATTATATGCTGCGGTACTAATTGACTTATGTCTATTCGGTCATCAATGTGACACTAGTTCTAGCTTATTTTGAATAAATATTGTGAATATCAACTATTTTGGCTTTCTGTGAACTGCTAAGGGTCAAAATGTGTATGTATGTAAAAGAAAATCAAAAAATGAAACACGATATAATTTGAGAAACAATCATTAGGGAGAGAAGGCTTATCTCGATTATAAGAATTATAAGAATGAGAAGTTACTATTAACTAATTAAGTGAGACAAACATATGGATGAAGATTGTTTAAATCGCATTTTTCTTACTGAAATGCAAAGATTCTGCTAATTTAGGCTTATTGCTTCAGATGCTTAGCAATATAAATTGAATAGGAAACAGCATAGAACCCTCCTTCTGACTACGGTTTTAATAAGTTGTAACTGCAAATAAATAAACAAGATAGCTTAATGCCGGGCTTAATACTTCGCTTGTTTTAATGAATTCTGCCTCTACTCTCCATCAAGAATTGCGCAGAGGAATTAATGAATTACGGCTTGGTTTCCGAATGGCAAATTCTTTTCAATATTCCGAAAATAGAGTTAGTATAAACAAGGCAAGAAAAATGAAACCTATTTTACTGGATGTATGAAAAATACTCTTTATGATGAATGGATAGTCAGTCAGTCATTTTTAAATAGGTTGACAAAGTTCCCCGTTTCTTCGATATGAGATGTGTTGTAAGGACCATCCAAAAGATTTTAGCAATGTTATTACAGTATTCTATTTAAAATATTTATAATACCAATAAACTTTATTCTTAAAATTAATAGGGAAACTCATTTTTTCGTCTAAATTGAAGGAATGAAAACTTTGCAATTGAAGGGATGAAAATTCCTAACACCCACGGCATTTGTTCCAAAGATACCCAAGATTTCCTTTCCTGACTTGATACGTACTAATGAAATCCCACTAAGACTCTCTCAGTGAAAACACTTAGGGAAAAGCTCACAATTTTTCCTCTTGATTGACGGCGCGAATAGATGTTTTTTCACTAGTAATTCCAAAGTATAAATTATGCCCTTCCGTGGAAAAATAAATTGCAACCGCATTGTTTCTTATCCATTTGACATCTGCAAAAATATGTTACAATTAAATTAGTCGGTAGGATAATTCTAAAGAATTCTTAAAGAATCTTAAAATAGATGAAAAACTAAAACGAAAGTCAACAGGTAGTGGTAATTAATAACTATCATGCCAGCTATACATTCGAAACATTACACATCGACTTGCGGAATGTTTCTGGCACACCCAGCATGCTCAAGGAATATCGACGTGATGGTTCGGGAGTTACCATCCATGCAGTCCAGGCCCTGCCGCCGAGTGTGTTATGATATGGATGTTGTCGTGTAGTTGTTTTCTTGGAAAAGGGCATTCACTCTCAGTATCTCGATATTCATGATCCTATCCCCAGATGTTGACGTCGTTCGTTCACTCCATTCCCATCATAATAATTTGAGTAAATTCCTAATTCCTTGCATCATCAAACGTGTATTGCTAGCTATAAGTTGTGTTACAAGTTGGTTTGTTTTACTTTTAACGTAAATGAAGTACTCCAGAATTTTTCAAACATCATTTACAACACATTTACATTCTGCAGTGAAAACTTTATTCAGTGTTTATTTTTGACGGTATACTCATAGTATTTAATTTTTAATATTTCTATATAAAGTAGTAATTTTATTTCTATTTTGGAAGTGTATTAAAGAATTCATCGAAAGCAACTATTAAAATTTAACAAATTTCATATTGTTAATAAAATAAAAATATAATATTAACTTTATAATCTTTTCACATCAATTTAAAATTATATTATGTTTTATTGATCATATTTTGAAACTGCATATTTAAATTATAATATAATAGCATATGAGCCGTTTATTTTGAAACTGGGGCAAGTCCATTTTTTGTTATTATTGCGAAATATTTAAAGGTTTGCGTTTCAATAAATTTAAAAATATTGGTAAGTATTAATCGATATATAGTTTGTATTTTGTGGTACCAGATAATGTAGGTTTATAATCCAATAGTGTTTACAGTGCGGAATAAAAAAATAAGAGTTCCATTATAACTAAATGAACTTGTCTGCACTTTCAAAATTAAAGAATTATTGGAATCATTCATTTTTGGGAAATAATATTTCAGTTGCATCAGCCTTTTTTATGAATAAAAACAAAATACTATTCAAATTTTTATAAATATTTATTCATTTGATAAAAAGGGCAACAAAACCAAGAATATTCTAGTAGAAAATATAACTAATAAACTTCTTAATAAAACAAAAAATTCTGTTTTATTAAGAATTTCAATGAAATTATATATTTCAGTTTATAAGTAGGTATAATCAATTTGAATTTTATTCAAGATTTAGCATTTAAAATAATTCATAATGAACTTGAGGTATATATGGTAATGAATCCATTATATCCTTGTATTTTTCAAATGTAATAAATCTCCTTTTTTTCTTACATAAAAGATAATGTTATATTTCTGAAATTACTTGGAATTATTTACCTTCCTCGTTGTGTTGACAAATCGATAATTTTAAATTCAAAATCTCGTTCTATCGGAGTTTTTTGTTGAACATTTTGTATGGTGCATCCCTTGTAAATCTGATCCAGCATATAGTTAATCAATTCCTGGTTTCTCCATCGGTATTTTTTCTTCTTTTTAAAATCGCTTTTTCCAGAGGTTGGGTTGAAAATAAATTTCCATGTTTCATTTCATGTACTAAAAATTTATTATGTTTTCGACAATTATGTATTATTTTATAGTAATACTGGGGAATATGCAAGGAACTGGTTTCAGGATTGAATAGTTACTGGAAGTTCCACTCCAAAATCACGATCGTTCGATAGAAATGAATGTCCTGACAAAAAAAATTTGTGATCAATGATATTTATTTCGTTGTCACTGGACTGAATAATCGGTGATGAAAGTAAACATTACTATCGACACACAAAATTAATTTGTACTTATTAATATTTATGAAATACTGTACAATCACCGATTTTCAATATCAAAAATAAATAAATAGAAACACCCTAGATTTCAGACATGATGTCAAACGGTCACATTTGCTTCACCATACAACAACCGGAGCTAAATTTTGCCGTAATATGCGCGGTCAAATATAATTTCAATCTAAGATGGACTTGCACCACTTTCAAAATAAACAGATTTTCAATACCGTTAAGAGTAAAACTTCCATCTTTCAAATATTAGAATCTAAATTTTTTTATTATAAATTTTTTACTCATAAAAAGATCATGACAAGTTTTATCTATAACTGCCATTATCTCCATTTTTTTTCAAAAATGGACTTGCCCCACTTTTGAAATAAACGGCTCATATAATATTTTCAAATTATTTTTTTAATATATTGTTCATTGAGATTTTATTTATGTAGAATTTATAAATAGGCTTTCATTGAGATTTTATTGCATGCAGAATTTTAAAATAGGCTTTGATTGAGATTTTATTGCACGCAGAATTTTAAGTTGTGCTTTAAATTGAAATTTGCATTTATGTTAATGAGATAAGGAAAAATGCTATGGTATATATATGCTACGGTGAATGTGAATAATCGGTTATTATTAATACTAACCAAACCGGTTAGTATTAATATTAACCGATTATTCACACTGACGTAGCATATATATATCCATCCATACATACATAAGTATACTGTTTAGATATATAATTCTCACCTTGTAGGGTTTTTTTTCTTTTTCATTGCATTAATAGGCGCAAAATTTTCTTATTGAATCACCATCAGTTCTAATTACTATAATTTAAAAATTATATTTAACATATATGTGTCTTTCTATTAACCAATTCATTCCGGTTGAATGGAAGATGAAAAGCCACAGAGGCTAGGTACTTCCAAGGAACAACCAAATCATTGTAATATTAGACTTCGAAAATATCGTATAGCTGCAAATTATGAACAAAATAATAAACACATTCATCCATTTTAGTAACTGACTGAGGCAATGTAAATATTTATTAAGCGATGAAGATCTTCATAGTTACGGAAGCCTTTTAATCCATTATTTCGAAAGTGTTCAAATCTATTTCTTTATATCAAGATTTCAAAATACAAACACTGAAAAGTTTTAGCTCATTTCTCCTTCCGCACTGAAGACGACACTTCCGAATTTCCGATCTTCACATGGTGTCTTTGGGTGTGTTTCTTCAGTTCCCCTGGGGTGATGAACCCCTTTTCGCAGAGAGAACATTGGTGGGGAAACATTCTCGTGTGTATGCGCACGATGTGGTTGGTGAGGGTACTTGACAAAGAGAACCTGCTTTCGCATTGGGGACAGGGGTAAGGCTTCTGCCGGGTGTGCAGCCTCTGATGATACTTCAAATAGTGTGAATCAGAGAAATCCTTCCCGCAATCGGGGCACCGGTAAGGCCTCTCACCGCTGTGTATGCGTTCGTGCCGCAGCAAGTTACACTTTAGGCTGAAACGCTTTCCGCAGATGTCGCAGGCGTGCTTCTTTTGTCCAGTGTGCAGAAGGATGTGCCTGCGAAGACTCGCCACTTGAATGAATCTTTTCGGGCAGTGTGGGCAGGCATGCGGCTTCTCTCGGGAGTGGGTGCGAAGGTGGCGGTGGAGATCGGTAGTTTTGTCGCTGGAATAGGAGCACTCCGGGCACCGATGCTTCCGATCATGCTGCAGGTGAGGATGAATCCTCTGGTGCTTCATCAGCCTTTCGGAGGAAGAGAAGAGACTGTTGCACACATTGCAGGAGAAGCCCGTGATTTCCTCTGAAATAAATTAATCACACGTAAAAATTAAAAATTATTTATTACTAGCTATCTTTGGTGACCAGTCAATTCGCCTATAATAATGCACGTTAATGTTATGAAGCTTTATAAGCCAAATAACAGCTTGTAGGCAGGAGTGATCACTTTTGTCTACTGCTCATGTTACGGACTAAGAACCCAAACATTGCGAGTTCGTCCTCGCGATCTCCAATAGCTACAATACTTTAGAACAATCAACAATTTTATGATTTCAGGTCATCAGTCTTGAGAAATCTTCTGCTCTGATTGGGGTATCGTCTTTGAGACGGTCGATGAAGTAGTCTAAAATCACCCATTTTTACTGAAATTTAAATTTTCATAAAACAGTCAGTTTTAATGATTGATTAGTTTATTAAAGTGCAACGTTTTTTTTTTTTTTTTTTTTTTTAAATATTAGTACCTCGAGTATATTTTGTTAAAAATGTTTCACAAAGCAGAGTATCCAGATAAAAGCTAAACATTCGTAATTTATAAGAGCATTTATTGACTCAAGTTACATAAAATATTATTAAAAAATCAAGAAAAGCATAATATTCAGCACGTCTTTATAAAATGAAATAAATTTGAAATACGATATTTTCTAAAAAATAAATGCAAAAAAAGGTTTTTGTGATCTTTTGCAATATCTACATTACTAATTCAATAAATCACCTTTAGTTCAGGCAACCATGGTTTATTATATAGCCTTTTAATTCAGAACCCAACTGCTAATTTCTAAACTTTTTATAATAGAAATGCATGTATTTAAATAGGCTAAATGAAGTAACTAATAATATTTTATGCAACTTGAGTCAATAAATGCTCTTACAAATTACGAATATTTAGCTTTTACCTGGATACTTTATTCTGCTCTGTGAAACATTTTTAACAAAATATTCTCAAGTTACTAATATTGAAAAAAAAAATATGATTTTAGGCCATCAGTCTTGAGAAATCTTCTGCGCTGATGGGGGTATCATCTTTGAGATGGTCGATGAAGTAGTCTAAAATCTGTACTACTCTATGTATATTATATCTATAAAAAAGCACTCAGTCTTTAAAGTTGTTGAATAAAAAGGACGGAATTATGTTCATTTAACTTTTATAATTTATTTTATTGAAAATCTATCTCATCTCTAGAAGTTTTGATTGCCAAAAATTTGATTATGGTATTTGGAGGATATGCATGGTTTAGATTTTCCTTGTCTAAAATTATAGAATTGTCGTTAAATGTATGTATACTCAATAATCCAAAAAGAAAAAAAAAACTGGCCAGATAGATAATTTTGATATGCGATCATCTTATTCCTCTTTCCTAAATTGTCAAAGAGCTTATAAAAATTCCAGTCATTAAATCTTCTGTTAGGGGCATTTTGTCAAATCTTTTGTTTTTAGCTGCCCCCTAATGTAAAAAGTTAACAAGCATTTAATGTATTTTATGCATTTTTAATATTTTACAACTTAATATGTAATGTAAAATGTAATGGGTTTTTTTTTCTATTCTTTTTCTGTACCAATATGCATTTTCTCTAGAGGGTTCCTTATTGTTTGCAAGGGTCCAATGTTTGTTCCTTCGTGCTAAGTCTGGTTGCTCTTCGACAGACCCGTCAAGTTCCCCGCATGGCCTCTGGCTAGGTTGGAGTATCGCACAGTTTCCTAAATTATCGAATTGCGTTAATTTGTTCAAATTCCAATATAAGCGGAATTTTTTTTCCATTTGATAGGAAAACGTTATTTTTTTTTTTACTATAATTCTCTAGAATAATCAGAATTGCATAAGTGCAAACTGATATGAATAAATAACTACATGGTGTGAAAGTCAATGTAGAAAGTTCCAGTTGAATCTGAAAAATGTTTAAGAGAAGGAAGAAAGCTATATTTTCAAAGTGTTGGGTAAAAGAGAAATACGATGAGTTTCACCAACTAAAGTATATAGTATAATATAAAAAATATATATATTTGATATTAAATTTTAGACATTTTAAGAGGCTGTGACAAACTGGACAAGTTCAAAATACGTCCACAATCAGAATAATCGTGCTTTATCTCTGAATACAAGTGATTTTGATTAATTTATGTTCGCATTTTAATAGCATGAAGTCCACTTTTTGTTTCCAGGCCTCTGAAATGTTTTTTCCCGGCTCTGTCATTTCGCATCTTTTTGATTATTTTCATTTTCAATGAGAGAATGGACAAAGTAAAAGAATTATAGTTACAGAAATGGATTTTTGATAATTATTGATTTATGTACGTTCAATAAAAACTTGGGGCATTTCTGAAATAGCTGCATTTTTCTCTCTGAATCTCTCCTTCCGGCTTCAATGATAATACTAATTTAATTTATCGTATAAAAGTAATTGAATTTGGTGATTTCGCCATTGACTTGAAAAACATAAAAGTATATACTTTTTATGTTATAAAATAAAACTTATCTGATTTTTTTTTTCCTTTTTTTAACTGTCAAATATTTAAAATATTTTCTAAATATAACTGTAACTTACTAGTTTCAAAAAACTATCCTTTCCAACTGTTATTATTGGAACATATAGAAAAGTTACCTTCTGTAGCATAGTGAATCACAATAAAAATTCAGCACTAGAATTCTTCTTAATATTATAAATTTTTGCTAAACTATTGCCATTTTTTAAGTAAAGTTTATAAGACAATTTAAATTAGTTGAGAATACTATTGTAGCAGTCTTTTTCTCCGGCCCAAAATTCTGCCTCCCTTCTTAGTAAAAAGTTCATGATGAAATTCATTAAATCTGATATCACTTACCGTAAATTTCTCACGGTTCTTTTAACCTTTTTCAACTTAGCTGTTTTATTATTCAGTTTTGTTCATTATTACTATGGCTTATACTTACACAAATAACACATGATGGTGAAGAATGGGAAAAATATGTCAAAAGGCATTTCGTTTGTTTTTTTCTGACAATTGAAGCCTTGTATGGTTGTCAGATTTATTTCAGCAGTAAGGTTTAATTTACATTCATTAGAATTCAGCACAATTTTGCTCCATAATTCTGCAATTTTTAAATTGCCATGAGAAAGGACAATAACGGCTATGAAGATAATCAGAATGGAAGTTTCAATCTTAATCATTGCAATATTTGTATTTAAAAAATTCGGAACTTGAAAAAACACTATGAGTTTTATTTCACTAAACTAATTGCTGAAGCATAGTTTAATGTTATAATTGCCGAGTTTAATTTTTATAGTGCAAGGAGAATATGCTACTAAATTTGAGAAAATAATGTGTAAAATAGATTCATTGCCAATATTTGTACCATTTATTATCAACCCCTAAAATTCAATTATAAATTTTACAAATTGTTATTATTTAACATTTTTATTCAATTTTCTGTTTGAACTTTTATGTACAGAAGAGAAGAACCCCAGTTTTTGAGAAGTTATCGAAGATAGAAAATTATTTATAGAAAATATAATAATTAACTTAATCGTTTGTAGAAAACATTTGATATACAGAATTTATTTAAAAAATATTTATAAATGGGAAAATGGTTTTTTAACGATGCCCAGTGTCCTTTAATGTGAAAAGACATTTTATTCCCTGATTATTTTATTCATTTATTTGAACGCTGACTACATAAGTAAAAGGCATTTTTAACACATACTAACAAGAACATGACAAGCAATATGTTAATAACGTGCATTAATATGTCTATGTAGATGCCTTTTATCCCCTAGGAACTTTCACTTCAATTATGTATTGCTCAGTATGCGACAATTCCATTTCCTTTCAAATGATGAAAACTCTTTTTTTTTCTCCCGAAAATAAATTGATTAAAAATTGAGTAAATAGATATCTAAAGTATCAGGCTACAAAAATTAAGCATTGTAAACTCTACCGGCCGACTTGGGTCAACTTCACACCCTTTAGATATCAGGTGGGTTGAATGAGAAATAAATATAAGTATGCTTGATAAAATTTTAAATTTCATTTTTTCCTGTGTTCTTACTTGGAGGTTGTAAGCACTTTCTCTCCTTGAGCTCTATACCTAATTCGGAAGCATAGCCATCTCCATACCACACCAGGATCTCAGTGAAAGGCAAAACGGGCTTGTAAGTCCTGTAATAAATCTTTCCCAGATACTGGAAGGCAATCACATTCTGCCATTCTTCATGGTCAGCGCAGTTCACGTAACGCATCCAGTTCGAGCTATCTTTGCCCACACCATCCACATAGTGATAAGGCTTCGACTGTTTTCGCACCTGTTGGGAAAAAATCAGTAGAAGTTGCAGATATTTCTCTTGATTCAAATTTATCAGTTGGATGTAAGGATGCCCACCTGCCATGCGTATCCACTCTTTTTGGCATCTTCATTCTTCTTGATGAGGCTTCCTTCATAAGGTCCGAATACCATCCCCGCTATGAGGGGTATCTCTGACCAAACACCCAGACCGGCCCTGGGAAGGCTGGAGATTCCTAGGGAGAAAAAGTAGGGAAGAGTTCGCTTGGCCCTCTCAGGATCACCCTTAGGAGTCTATGCAAATAAAGAAAAGCATTTTAGTCTTCTAATTTAAACATGCGGAAATAAAACAAAAAATATTATTTTATCTTAATTTCCTCGCTTACTTAAAGGGTAATAAATTTGGCCAGTATTCTTTTAAGTGTGCTTAGCTTTCTTATAATTTTAAAATGCCATCGCTTTCAAAATATTCCTTTCTAGATTACAATAATAGAATTAACTTTAAAATAGAAAATTATAAAAAGAACAGAGTATTTTTTTAACCTATATCTTTGTCCAATTAATCTCAAAACTGCATAAATATCTGCAATTTCGATGACTCTATGATATTCTATTTATGTAACACTTTACGATTTCTAATTATCCTGTTCATACACACACGAATGAAAAAAACGACCTTGTTCTTTAACAGGTTTAGTCCCTAACTGGTAAGAGATCTGCAACTATGGAGCACAAAAACCTATATAAAATTTATCTAATTATCTAGCTGGTATATTTAAGTATCCGTGAAAGTGACATCTGGAGAACACACGCTGTTTTTACGCCTATTGCGTCGATAGCCGAATTTTACTAATCACACACACACATAAACACAAAGTTTCTTGGATTGCAGCTTTATTTTGGAACTCAAGAGTTAAGAAATCGCATATCTCCGTCCCACTGTCAATATATAAACACACACACTTAATGAAAGTATTACCGTGCACAGACTGATCCTCTAGTGGCACATTAGACAAAAGACTATCTAGATGGTGTTGCCGTTATCTCAGAACATACTTCCCACATAGACAGAAAAATGAAGATCAATATATGATCTTATTTGCAATATATGTCAGGTCTGTATAAAATTTAGAACGTAATTAGTTGGAAGAGAGATACACCAAAACTCAAAAGCATAAATCACAACATATTGTGCTAGTATATAGCAAAATAGAGTCGAAAACATACCAGCTAGTTCATTACAGTACATTCTTAATAAAATATGCCTTACACATGAAATACTCATCGATGATTTGAGAGTGACTAATAGCTTTCGCCGATGAATTAAAAAAATGATATATTCTTTATTAACAAAATTTTATAGGGTTTTTAATTACCTTTGTGTCGCATACGAGTAGCATAGGTCCATGTACTGGACAAGGTCCTTTGTGTTCTTCTTTGCATATGTCGCAATCTAGAAATTGATCCACTAGTTTATAAAAATGATTATAAGACAAATCATAAAGACATATTGTGTTCTGAATGTAAGCAGCATATACCAACCGAATCTATTATTTTCTCATCTTTTAATCATAATATTTATTGAGTAAAGCATTTTATGATGGTGAATACTTGATTCTTGACAAAATCATGTTTAAAGTATACTGTGCTTCATACACAAAATCATATGCCTTTTAAGACTCGCAGATGATCTATTTGATTAAGATCTTTCAACAAATACCGCTCAAAGGATAATTACATTAGAAAATTGCTCTTGTGTTACTTTGGGATGTATAAAGAATTAAACGAAAGTCTCGAAGCACAGTTTTCTTTTAACTGTGCGGGGAAGGATTTGTATCAACTTTAATTTAAAAATGTTAAATAATTTGGATAATTTAAATTAAAAATAATTTGGATAATTTAAATTAAAAATAATTTGGATAATTTTAATCAGAAAAAATACAAAATAATTTGAAAATATTGTAATGCACAACGAATAGATTTATAAATATTATTATAAATTTTCTTCTAAGAAAACGATTTCTAAAATATATCTAATAGAGGGAAATCCCAGTTTTTACATAAAAAAGGGGATTATTCAAAAATTTCAGAATTCATCTTTTTTTCATGAAGCCAATTACAGAATAGTGAAAAATAAAAGAGAATGACAACTATTTCTCATAAATTCAAACTGTCTTTTCATTCTGAGCTTTAAATTTTTGTATCAGATTTCGTAATTGTAATCACAAGGGGAGAGCACGAGGTTGAACATTCAGTTCGAGTTGAGATTTAGTATAAAGGTAGTACACATTTCGAATGTTCATTCACGAAAATATTAAATCGCAATGGCCAATCAATTTCGAGAAAATGGTCCTCAAACTTTCTACATAGCTTATATACTAATAATGTGTCACAGCTGCCGAGGCCTGAGTAGTATAGTGGTTAAGACACTGGCGTAGCAAACATGAGACCAGAGTGCGATCCTGGGTCAGCATCAGCATTTATTGCTTTATTTATTTATTTCGTATTTTATTTCAAATTAATTTAACAATTTACAAACACTTTTAATTAATATGTTTTTTTTATGCAAAAATAAATATTTATTCTCCTAATGCGTGGATTACAATTTAATTTTTAGAAGAAAAATAATTATAACTATGAATGCATTTTTTTAAATATTCAGAATCAATTTAAATTAACAGTTTAAAGATCATTTCAATTAATATGATACTAATTTTTATATGGTAAAAAATGCATTTTCTCTTAATACCTAAATTATAATTTTTTAAAAAAATTAACATATGAAAGCGTTTTTCTTTTTAAAAAATTATTTGAATAAAGTTACAGACAGTTTCAATTAATATGCAACTCTTTTATCAATCAAGAATGAATATTTCAAAAATAAATCTCCCTTAAAGATAAATATTAAATTATAATTTTATTTTTATTAGGAAAAATAATTACATTTATAACTTAAGTGAAGATAAATGTTAATTAAATTACTGATATTATAAATACTAATTAATTTTTAATTACATACAAGAGACAGAATGATAATTATCGTAAAAACATTTCAAGCAAGATAAATATATTTTACATCTTGAAAAATTTATAAATAATTATTATTCACATGAGAAATCTTAAAAGAATCGATGAAAAAAAATATTTCATTTACCTTTAAAAAATATTTGTTTTTCTTCAGAAAATCAGGCAGCGCACAAAGTATATCGTATGTTACTAAAAATTTTGAACCATCTGCCTTTGCATTTCATAACATAACAGCTGCTTTCTATTTTTTTTCGATTATTAACATTTTGAATGTTTGTGTACATAATTTTATTTATTTCAGCTGCTCTCTTTAGTTCCCGATATAAATACAACTTCGTTAGAGCTTATTAAACCTAACCTTATTAAACCTAAGAGCTAAAACCTAAAATATAAAACTTTTAATGATTGTAAGATAAAAATAGTTGTTTTGAAATCTTTTTATAGTTAAAATTATATTTATAATTCTTTTAACACTTTAAAAATTAAATTATAGTTATAATTCAAGAACAATGCGCATGAATATAATTATTTTTCTTTTAAAAAAATAGATTATAACTTATGTATTAAGAGAAAATACATTTATTTTTTCATTGTAAAAATCAGTATCATATTAATTAAAATCGTCTTTAAATTGTTAATTTAATTTAATTAATTCCGAATATTTAACAAAATGCATTCATACTTATAATTTCTTTTCTTCTAAAAATTAAATTGTAATCCACGTATTAGGAGAATAAATTTTTATTTTTGCATAAAAAAAATGAAAACATATTAATTAAAACTGCTCATAAATTATTAAAGTAATTTAAAATAAAATAGAAAAATAAATAAAGCTGAGACACATTATTAGTATATAAGCTATGCAGAAAGTTTGAGGGGCATTTTCTCGAAATTGTCTGGCTATTGCACTTTAATACTTTCGTGAGTGAACATTCTAAATGTATACTACCTCGATACTAAATTTTATCCCGAACTGAATTTTCAACCTTGTGCCCTCCCCTAGTCAGATAACCAAATAAAATCGAAGAAAATATTTGACTTTTTGAAAGGAAACAGAAATTTTTAATGTAGTTTTATATTCATCTCAAATTCTAAACTTATATGACAACAAAATGAATTTATCTGCTGAACCTGAATTTTTCAGCTCCAATAGTTAAATAGTTGGGTGCATTATAATTAAGTGAATTATTTTCATTAGTTTATTCCTTTTTTAAAAACAAAAACTGTAATTACTTAAGAAACGGATGAACAACGAATTTATTGGCTTTAAAGGATTGATTAAAGAACGTAAAAACATTTTATTTTTATTTTTGCAATGATGCAGAATTTTTCTCTTATTCCTTCTCTAATTAACTTTATAATATTTCCTTTAAAAAAGCTCCATGGCTTATATAGATTCCTGTGAATAAAAATTATATTAAAAAAAGATAATGTCTAAATGCATTATTCTTCGTCATGTCGATTCAAAAGAATAACAAATCGCAAGAAGCTTTGTTTGTAATTCGTTCTAATCAAATTTTGCAAAAATTGTATTTCAATAAAATTATAATTGATTAAAAAATTGATTTTTTCATCAAATCATTTTTAAGATTATTAAATCGCATCATTTTCATGAATATTAAATCACATCATTTTCAACATTTAATTTTAAATATCCTTTTTAGCAATTTTTTAAAATTATATTATGAAATTATTTCTTACACATAAAAAGTTTCAAAGCAATTTTACTTACACAAAAACTCATCCTCGCTTGATATATCTTCCTCTTTATAACATTTCTTCGCAACATTGCGTTTGGGATAACGGCGCTTTGGTTCGATAGCTGAAGCATTACATTAAAAAAATAGTTTAAATTAATATTTGAAAAAGAAATGATTAAAAATATATTATTTGTTCATTTGTTGAGTAGGTACTGAATAATCCTTCAAAGCTCTATGTTTAACTAAGAAAAATCAAACTTTAAGAGATATTGACATATAGAATTAAAACGTGCCATTTTAATCGGTAATCTTCTTTTCTAAATTCCAAATTAAATTAGGCAAATGCAAAATTGATATAAATTACACATATTATCACGGAAACCTATCTACTATTCAAAGTATTATAATTAATGTTGATCTTTTTCTCGGTTACAAATATATTTTTTTAATATTTACAACGAGCAGTTATTATTGTTAATATTTTAAGTTAAACTGGACCAATATCTTTTGTTAATTACCTTTTAAAATCTGTGTCACATCCTAAAATTATAAATTTATTAGTAACTAGCCACCTTTGGCGAACAGCTGGTTCGTTAATCTAAATGTTCCTTTAAATTTTAATAATTAAATATTTTACGCAATTCCTACTTTAATAGATTCTTCATCAAAATATTTTAAAACTTCAAATTTTGATAGTCATATAATTCACACATAATATTATAAAGGCCTTCAGTCATAAAGTAATATGTATCTCTCTAATTTTCTGTTAGCTCCCGTAGAATTTATGCTTCAAATTAAAGTGAAAAGAATTAATCTGCAATTAATATAATAATATTTTTTTTTACTGAGACAAAGCATTTTTTTATAATATGATTGCTGAAAACAGAGTCACTGAGCGTTTAAACTTTATGGGTACTAAAGAATATCTTTCTTAATTTATGTAATATCACAAGAATTTTTCAACAAAATTTTCTCAGATTCATCATGAGCAGGTCGATTAATTAAAAATGTTTAATTTTAAATGCATTAAACACTAAGAAAATAAAATGAATCGTTTAAAATAATCTGTCGAAAACAGGTTTAAAAAAACTACTTAAAAAACGATGTACTTAAAACTATAAGCATGTACAAAAAATATATAACTATTATAAATACAATTTAATTACAAAAGCATGCAACTAACCTAAAAATAATTTAAATCAAGAATCATCCGTTGATAATATTATCAACAATCGGAACACAATGCGCATGCGTGAATTTTCAACGCCAGTTACGGTAACGCAAATACGTGAATTTTTCTAAGCCAGTTGAGGTAACGCTATGCAAATTAGACATTTTTAATTTCCTTTATTCTGTGTTATTTTAATGCAAAAGTACTTCAGAATGAATCTGAAAAATCGATTCATTAACAATGTTTAATTTTAAATGCATAAAACATTAAGAAAATAAACAGAATCGTTTGAAATAATCGGCCGAAAAATATTAACCCTAGCCTCATTACTGTTGGGAAATAAAAACTGAAGCCTTACTCATTTGGCGGTGGAGAAAATGGAAGACTTTTTGGCGGGAAAGTTAATTTTTAATTAATAATTAAAATTCTAATTAAAAATTCAAAAAAGGGACCCCAGGTGCACATTCCCGACCTCTAAGGTATACATGTACTAAATTTGGTAGCTGTAGGTCAAATGGCCTGGCCTGTAGAGCGCCAACACACACACATTGAGCTTTATATTATAGATTTCTGCTATTTTATGGAAAATCTAAAAACTTTGAAATGAAGATGGTGATGACAATAAGAATTCAAAATGCAGTCTGCACTGACTTCATATTCAAGAGAAATGGATAAACTGTAACGATTCCAATACCGAGCTTTCTTTTTCCACTGAAATATATGCGCCATGATGCTTTAATAAAATTGTATTTATAATCATATTTAAAGAAATTCGAAACTATTTCAATGTATCACTAAGAAAAAAATAAGAATTTAGAATAATTGAGGATACTAATTTCTATAAACATTCTCTATCCAAAAGGGAATAAAAGTTACATTTGGAACAAATTCAAAAATGCAGGAGAGAATGGAGCTAATTCTAACATTTTTTGGTAAAACGTTATTTTTTTATTTTAATACAACAGCCTTTTTTATAACTTAACTTCATCCATAATATGCATCAAAATAATTTAATACTTTTTACTAATTTTATACAAAGAATATCTTTTTAAAAATCGCTGGCTGTTAAAACTAGCCCCGGATATGGAGCAAGTTGTAATAGATATGGGGTAAGTCGTAATATTAAAACAAAAATATTTTAAGTTATACTCTTTTTACTGTCTTATATCAATTAAAACACATAAGGAGGTTGATAATTATCGATAGTGATAATAAATTATATTAAATGGTTTATAGTAAAATAAGGATAAAATTATTTAATCAATCAACATAAAACCCTGCATTAGAGTCGCAGTTTACAAAAGTAAACTGCAACTCTAATGAAGCAATGAAACTTCTTCCTAACATAAGTTTTACTCACATTTTTCAAATCATGCATTGAGCCCATTCTCTCTCATCAGAAATGCAGGCAACGGTAGCCTGTTTAAACTATTTTGGCTTCGTTTCTGGAGTGCTTCTAATTTGAAATCTGAGTAACTATCGTGTAAGCAGACTTGATATCAGTTAAATTGTTATGTCAGCTCAGGCACTATATTCGTCATGTTCAAAATTATCCTAACATTACTTTGAAACAGGATGCTAATATAATTACTAATAATATTTCTTTAGATTTGCTGTAAACATCCCAACCAGTTGGAACAAAACTATTTTTTTCCCGAATCTGTATGTTAGTTCAAAATTAATTCCCTCATTCTTTCATCCTTTGATTTTTTTTCTCGCACCTTCCTCTTTTCCTTACTTTTTCTTCTTGTTTTCTTTTCTTATTAAGTATGTCATTTTTTTCCACGTCTTCTTTAGCAGGTTGTTGAGTCAGGCATTTTTTTTTTATTATTATTAGACGCTTTCAGAGGGAAGGCGAGAGTGAATCCATAGGAAAAGATTTGCTGTTTGAAGTTGTTTATTAATATTAAAAACAAAACAAAAACTATAGGAATCAAATATAGATCTATATAAATCTCGCAAGTTTTAATATACCATAGCTTACTTCGAGATTTATTACAACTTTCCCCATCGCATAGTTTCAGACAGCTCAATTGTATTTTTTTTAAATATTGCGATTACTAAAAAAAATTAAAGCAGATTTTTTTTAAATCTTAATACATAGATAAATTTAATTAGTAAAAATATTTTTTAAATCACAGAACACATTTTGAATTAAAAATTTACAAGATATATCTCTTTTAATCACTAGCTGAAAAGGAGTTCTTGCTCGTAACTAGTTCTGATTGGGCCCTGACTGTGTTCATCGTAAAAATAATTTCAGACATAATTGTAAAAATAATCATAAAAATCACGTTTAGTGAAAGTTCTGATTAAAAATTTCAAGCACTGCTGCGTAACAAACGGGTTACCATTTACCCGTGATACAACTAGTGCATGGCTTCCCAACATAATTAATATCATGATAATAAATAAATACTGATACGTACCTTTTGAGCATCCAGGTTTCGAGATAGGTACTTCCTCGACATTAAAACTTATATCTTCCTCCATACCTCCGAGCATATCTCCCAAAACTTTCAATGCGTTTTGCGCTGATATTAGAATTTTTTGCGCAAATTCTTTCGGTTTTACACCTCGAAGATTAATCATTGTAGTAGTCACCTAGAAAAAATAAAAGGTTTTTTTAATGTAATTCAAAATGCTGTTACCTAATTTCTTTTGTAGCATTCATATATATAAACATTTCAGTTAATTTTTGTTAGCTTCTAAAGTTAAAAACATTTTTCTTAGACTTATATTAACCACTGAATGAGCAATTCATTAATTTGAAGCTAAATGCTTACATTCTAACGTAAACTGCAATAAAACAAATTTAGCCTTAAAATATTTTTATGTAAACTTCTGAGATATTTAAAAATTAAAATGAATTTATGATCTTATAAAGATAGGTGATGACGTTGTTTTTCAATTTATTAATTTTAAATTTCATTTAATTATTCTATTTAATAAATGACTGCTTTGATTATTGTCTTTCATGAGAATGTAACTTTTTATAATGTTTAAAATTAAAGATAAGAGAGTATTGCATTTAATTTTGAATGGACTTCCGAAAGTTTTGGTTTATATATAGTTAAGGATGCTGAATATGAGGCACATTTTGGGCTAGAGATATTAGATTAACTTACTGCGTTTGATGAAGTTGATTCCGTTTTCGTAAAAGCAGAAATGTTTGAAGAAACTTCTGCACCTATTGAAAGAATCGTTATTAAAGAATTTAATTGTTTTGAATATTAAAGTAGAAGGGGAAAAAAATTCAAAACTAAAGATAAAAAAAGTGATAGATTATGATGCTGTTACCTCTGATAGATTTGGTGCGTTTAGAAGAGGTTTGTTTCGGAACACCAAACAGCTTAAATTTTGCTTTTGGTTCTTGATTGTCTATATTACATTATTTGAGAAAATAGCATATAGAAAAAATAAAACAATCAAAAAAAATTTTAATGAATTAAATTCTTTATATAATTAAACATAAAAATAGTTTCTAATTTTTATTCATTACAAATACTTAATTTCCATTTAATTCTCCTTATGAAACCAAATTGTCAGTAAAAATATATTGAAAAGAATTGATCTTATGCAATTAATCAAATGAAGTAGGCGTTTTAAACTCAAAGAATATTAAAACTGAATGTTAAAGAATATTAAAGTAGAAGAATATTAACTCAAAGAATATTAACTGAAAGAATATTAAAACAAAACTATAATAAAAGTATTCATTTTACTTTTGGATTGCACTGCACTGGTTTTGTTTTTGCTCATCATGGAGTGCTTAAACTTAGCTATCATGAATTCTGGCATCTTGGGTGTGATTCCTAAAAGAATTATGATACATGGGATGTTTATTTTCAAAGATATAAATATTTGTACAGTTGGAAATTATATGTATGCAGAAACTCTAATTGAAATCACATTAAAATCTCATTAAAAAACTATATTAAGAAAATATAGATTAAAAACGTTCATGATCTCTCTATGTGACTTTTTTATAAAAATAATAATAACCAAATTTATGGTAGATAAATCGTCGCTGAGATCAAAATTTTATCGTAATATATAGTCTTTATAAATTTATATTATTTGCACATGTGATAGATCTTTACAGATTTATAATGTTAATTAATAGATTAATAAGGTTTATGTAATTCTTTCAAGTTTATAGTTTTCAAATCAACTTATATCTTTATATTTAATAAAATATTTACATCATTCTTTAAAACCTATTAATTAAGATTTTAAAAGAGTTAGATTACGACGTTTTTAATAAAAATTTTGGTTCAACGAATATTCTCTTAATTAAAAATAGCCTTAAATTTTGTTTATTAGACTACCTTATATACAGTTAATTTTTACATTAAAATATTTTAATGTGAAATTATTTTTATCTGCCCAGTGCAATATGCTGTATATCAAAATCTTAAAACTAATTTTAATTGAAAGCAAAAAAATTACAATTTCAATGCATCGATTTTAAAGAAAAATATATTAGCAATTAAATTATATTCTTCTTTGATTTTTCTATATTCTTCTTTGGTTTCTTTTGATTTTTACAGGCCAGACCTTTCGAATTAAAAAATCAAATTTGGACATTTATACTTTGGAAACTGGCAATGTGCACCTCATTGATTTCATTGAAATTTAATTTAAAGTTTAATGAATTGTAAATAAAGTGAAATTTTGATATTTTATGTGATAATTTCTGAAGTTATTATAACATACTAAAAAAATCTCACATCATCAAAAATCTCATATCTCACATTAAAGTACAAAAATATTAACTTTTTAATGATGCCAATATTTTGTTGTATAATTTTTTCTATTTTTAATTAATTTTTTAAACAAACTTTTAACCCATTTTTAACAACATGTTGTTGTTTTTTGTTGGAGTGAAACTCCATTCACTGCCATGTTTGCTCAATTTTTTAACGACTTTTAATTTTGAATTTATAAAAAATGTTTTCACGTGATACAGCTTGACATACATAGACACAATGGCTATTGTTTATACTAAGATACTAGCCACCTTTTGCGATTAGTTGATTCTACATAACTGATGGTGGCTAAAATTTTTAAATAAATATTTTGGTAATTTGTTCAAAATGGCTTCTCCTGAAAAATATTTTCAAAGTTCAAATTTTGATGTGTTCAGTTCATTATGCTGCGCATTTCCTAAATTTTTGTGCATATCTTTATGCATCCGATTATATCATAGGAAACTGCAGTATTATTAAAAAAATCGAATCATTTAAAAAAACATTTCAACATCGCTTGCTTCTGAAGTTAACCTTTAATTGTAATTTTTATTAAATTAAAAAAATTTATTAAAAACATACTTTTACTAAAACTTATTCAATACGGGGATATGTAACATATTTAATGTATGCCCGTAAATTTGTTCTACAACTTCTCTTAAGAAACTGATCCACATTTAATCTAATTTTCTACAGTTATTATTCAAAAAAGATGGAATACTGTGAATTCCCAAAGCGCTAAAATAAATTAAATAGAAATTAACTGAAAGATGAAATTTCTGATATTTAAATTTATTTACACATTATAAAAAGGCTTTTTTTAATGGAAGAAAAAGAAATTCCGGATTTAAAATAAGTCGTGAGTTAATTAATTATTATCTTCTGAATGTTTCATCAGATATTTCCGATTTTTTTTCTCTCTCTAAGAGGAATAAATTAAAAAATTCTTCTTTAAAATGCAATGTTTATAAAAAAATAACGTAGAAGCACTGTTATACATTTGACATCATAGCAAATTATTCATAAAATATTTACTGACAATGATTGTAATGAAGATGATTGAACATTGATTGAACATGATGAACATTGATTGAACATGAATGATTTTTCAAACAAACCTCATGAAAGTAATTTTCAATCGAAAAAATTAAAGCTTTTACCTCTATTATTGATTAAGTTTCCATAAGATAATTTATTCAGAAAATTGCAAATGCTAATATAAGGGGTGGGGGTGAATATTTCTTGCTATATTTTTATTTATAATAAATGTAAATATGTGTATACGTGTGCGTTCGTATGTGTGTGTGTGTGTGTGTGTTGGCACTCTACAGGCCAGACAGTTTGACACAGGGAAAGAATATATGTAACAATACTGGCACATATATTCTTTGGAAAATGAGAATGCGCACCTCGGATTTATTTATTTATTGAAATTTTAATTAAAAATTAAATAAAATTTGGACGTTTTTTCACGATAACTTTTGAAAATATTACACCACAAAAATAATTTTTATATCATTTTAAAAACTCATAAAATTGTTTTTTCAATGACATTAATATTTTTATTTTATAAATATTTTTGTATATTTAATCAACATTTTTTTGAAAAAAATTTTAAGCATACTTTTTATTAAGAATCATAAGAACTCTGAACGAATGTTAAATGTATTACGAACTCTAATACAAGAACATAAGAATTCTGGAATAACATCGAAGTCATTTATAAAAGTCGTTATTAAAGTTGTAGGTATTTTTTGTTTTTGTTTTACAATCCGAATTACTCTTATTCTTAACACAAATCATTATCAACAAGGCTAATTTCAGAAAAGCAAGTAATACATTTTCTTAAATCTGAATACAATCTGTAAAAAATATAAATCTATATTTAAAATATTTTTAAATGAAGAAAAGGGAAAAATTTAATACTGTTTTAAGTTAGGTCTTGTTAGCCATTTTTTTTAACGAATTTTAGGAGAGCTGACAAAAAATAAGGGAAATGCATAACAAAAGGGCGTAAGACTTCTATGAATCATATCTCTAACAAAATAAAGCTTAATAATATCTTTTAAAGCTTCATACGATTTTGTTGTAGAAACCATTAAAACCAAGTTATATAAAACATAATTAATTAACTATTTTAGCAACCATTATTTCCGATGTGCCAGCTGGTCACTAAAGGTGACTATCTTTACTTATAATTAAAATTATTGCGTGTATACACATACACTGATGTTGGAGCTCTATTGATCAAACCATTTAGCCTATAACTATCAAATATGACATATATATACTTTGGAGGGTGAAAATGTGAACTCAAAGGAACATGTTTTCTTTCAGCAAAAACGTTTTTGTTCCTTTTAAGTTTATTCACATCCGATTTAATTAAAAACTACATTTTACGGAAACTGACAGAGAATTAAAGAAATACGCATTAGAGTGAACAAAACGGCTTAAGACTCCTATAATCGTATGACTATCAAAATTTGAAACTTAATAGTATTTTTCTGAAGAAGCTATTAAGAGACCAAGTTGCATAATATATTGGATTGAATATTTTAGAGAACAATACTTTCGGTGAGATAAATGGTCGCCAGAGGCGGCTAGCATTACACATAACATGATTTATAATTCCTATTTTATATATCTAATTATTATCTCATGCCGGCCTATTTTATTAAACGGATTTTAGAGGGTGACAAAGAAAAGAATGAGCCTTAATTGGCCCTCTAACTTCCTTGGTTTTCCTATGTTCTAAACATAAATTTTAAATCACAGCAATTTTTCTCTGTACGGGCAGTTTGATATAGCTCTGTTTTCAAACCAATATTCAAGAATAAAATAAGCAACATATACTATTTTTATACTTTTATTAGATGTATATATTTTGAAATTATAACAATAAAGGAACGTTCTTAGATTTCAAAAGAAATATTATAAATTCGTTAAAAAAATATTTGTTCCATTTCCTTTTGTTCTTTCGTTCCATTTGGCCTTCACTTTCCTTCCGTTCTTTTCTATATTTAATTGTCTTTTTTTATTTTTACTTCTAATCCTTAAAAGATTGATATGTTTTTAATAGTTCTATTTGCAAAAACTTATCACATTGTGATTCTAAAAGACAAGATATTTCGTAATATCTAATTGTTCATTTTCTTAACCTATCCCACAGAGAAACCTATCCATTTAATTAATTGCCAGATATTTATAAATTATAGTTATATTTTTTATCAAATCATAAACTACTATATTTTTATCATTAATCTGTTTGCATAATGTTGACCAAATATAATATATATAATGACGTGACGTGGAAACGTGACTGAATATATTGCTTTAATCACCAACAAATAATCAAATAATCTGTTGAAAATTATGTGATAATTATTGCAAAATTAAAATTCTATTCGCATTATTAAGAAAAATGCATTCGAAATCATTTGCAATATTAAAGAACGAAATGTATTATTGTTCTTTTTTTTTTGTCTATAATACAAAAATGTTCATACTTGAAACAGGACTGAATATATTGCTATAATTACTAACAAATAATCTATTAAAAAGATTATTATAATCATTGCAAAATTAAAACTCTATTTGAATTATTAAGAAAATGCATTCGAATACATTTACAATATTGAAGAAAAAAATGTATTATTATTATTTTTTCTTTTCATTTTCGTTCTTCGAAAAATATTGATTTCTAACAAGGCGTTTTCACAAAAATCAGAATTAATAATAAATATTTTTGAGAAACAAATTCTGCGAAATTTTTTAATTAATTTTTTATTTAAACAACGTATTCAAAGATAGTAAAAACTACCTATATTAAGATATAAAAATAAAATAAAAAATTCTTTCACAATTAAATCGTTGAATAATAATTAATTTCTTTCTTTTTATAACTCACAGATGAATAAAACTGATTGTAATAAAAGAAAATTGCTTACATCCAAATTATTATTTGTATCAAAGAAGTTTCCAAACAGTTTTACTTACCGCTGGATTTTAGAATTTCAAAATTTTTTTGAACATTTTCCCAACGCTTTTTCTCATATTCACTAAGTGCTGACCAAGCATCAGAAGTAAAATATTGTTTAATATTCTTATTGGAATAAAATTTATTATCCATTTTCAAAGCGGTTACTCTTGCGAAAAAAAATCACCTCCTTAATGAACTGTAAAGAATGAAATAAATAAAATGTTCGTTCTTAGTATATGAAATAAATTGTCGTTTGCTAATTATCGTCTGTATTTGTGAATAAAATTAAATACTTTTAAAGCAAAATAGAAAAATTAAATCAGACGATATTATTCTTTAAATTCTTTAATACAGATAACTAATTTCATATGAAGAATAATTACATCATTTTATTTTATTTGGAAATTATGTTATTATTCGTCTGATAATAAATAAATATACTAAAAGTTATATATATGGAAGAAAATTTCATAATTTTAAACGTAAAGTCTGTTATGCTATCTTTTTTTCCCCATCTTATCGTGTTTAATTAATTTACAATGAAATAATTTAGAATGTTTGTTCAACTTTTGACTAACAAGGGGAGGGCACAGGGTTGAAAATTCAGTTCAAGATGAGATTTAGTATAATGGTAGTATACGTTTAGATTGTTCATTCACGAAAATATTAAAGCGCAATGGCCAGTCAGTTTCGATAAAATGGCGGTCAAATTTTCTGCACAGCTTATGTACTAATAATGAGCCACAACATCCGAAACGCGCATAGCATAATGTTTATGACACTGGGGTAGGAGACTGGAGACCCGAGTTCCATCCTGAGGTAGTATTTTTCACTTTTTTAAATTTATTTCAAATTACTTAAAAAATTTACAAACAGTTTTAATTAAACTGTTTTCATTTTTATACATATATAAATATTTATTCTCCTAATTCTTGGATAATAATTTAATTTTTAGAGGAAAAATAATTATATATATGAATGCATTTTTTTACTTAAATTAAATTAACATTTTAAAGACAATTTCAATTATTTGGATATTAATTTTTATATGGAAAAATAAATGTACTTTCTCTTAATACCTGAATTATGATTTTTTAAATAAAATTAAAATA
>JAPMOR010003143.1:0-12526 GCA_026543865.1 Argiope aurantia | reverse complement strand
GAACCATCTAGGAAGTGATTTTTATTCTTTGTTATTTTGATAACGAAGATGAAATCCAAATAGAAAGTCCTTTTTATTCTTCATTATTTTGATAGCGAAAATGAGATCCAAATAGAAAGTCCTTTTTGTTCTTTATTATTTTGATAACGAAGATGAGATCCAAATAGAAAATCCTTTTTACTCTTTGTTCTTTTCATAACGAAGATGAGATCCAAATAGAAAGTTCTTTTTATTCTTTATTCTTTTGATTATCAGATAATAAATTAAAATACTTATAGCTTATTTTAATTAGTTATTTGACCTTTTAACTACAGATAAGAATACGCATTTTTATAATTCCAAATGTAAAACAATTGGAAAAAAATCGATTTAAGATCTATGAAATATAAAAATGTATAAAATATTTGGATACTGTACATCTATTATTAACCATAAATAATAATAAGTTAAAAAATATAAATCGTTTGTTGATCAATGCCGGAACGAAAGGCAAGCTTGTTAAACGCATGATGACGACAATCGATGTTAAAAATATTAAGATATTTTACTGGAAATTATTCAATAATGCATAAAAACGTCTCTTCCTTTTTTTTCTGCATTTAGAGAAATGTAAGAATTAATAAAAATGCATTTTCATTTTAGTTGTGAAATATATATTTTTTATCACAAATGCACCAAATTCAAATAAGCATTCAGCATCGAGTTTACTCCGAAGACAGGTTTCACAAGAAAATCCAAATACTAATTACATAAATTAATAGCACGCACTTATATGAATAGTGATAATTATTCATTTACGAAGAATAGGCTCTTTAATAGTAAAATATACTTTTATTAGTAGAATATACTCTTTTATGAGTAGAGTATAATTTTTAAAGAAGAATTATCAATGAAATAATCTTTTATAAAAAAGAAATATTTTAAAAAAATATTGCATGGATATTTTGAAGGTAATAATGTCAGCAATATTTTGTTGTTAGCGAATGTTTAAGATTCCAGAATTCCAAAAATAATATGAGAGTTTTCGTTAATTAAGAAATATAGTTATATAAAGTAAATATTTAAAGTAATAATAAGATATTTTTTGAAAATTGTGAGCAATAAATAATCAAAACAGCCATTTTTTTACCTTTTAAACGATTAAATGTTCGTTCTATATAATTAAGTACATAACCTTTCACAAGTGGTTTTTCAATAGCAAAAATATCTGGAAGTTAATAAATAATTTATATATTTTTTATAATTAATTTTTTTATATAATACTGATTTGAGTATTCGGAAGAAACTCTTTCATAAAAAGACTGAAATATAAGTTACAATAATTACAACCGTTAAATTTACAAAATTACTCTTATTCGTAAAGGAAAAAAAAGGTTTTAATTCTTAAAAAAGAACCGTTTTTCAGAAAAAAGAGAAACGAATAAGTCGTTTTTACTTGAAGAAAGAAAATGAGTTAGGGGGCAATGGTCTCCTGTTCCTGTTTAAATGCGTGTTCTTTTTGAGCAGATGCTTGCACTGATGCCTTTTCATCTTATACCTTTTAATAAAACTAAGGAAAGAAAGACAAAAAAAAAAAGGAAAATAAAACTTATCTATTTCAACCATTTCTATTAACTAAAATTCCTCCTACTATGACATTTCAAAGAATGTAATTATTAGTTACACGTGTAACAGACAAAAAAGTGATGTAGAAGAGACCAGAGTAAGTTTATGTAGGGTGTGAGATAAAGATGGATTTAGTTTATGTTCATATTACCCTAAATTCACCATCCTAGGGGATTCTACTTGCTTTCTACTTTGCTAAACCCTAAAAATTCTTATAGTGAAGCTACTATTCTTATTCGCCTCTAGATCGACGATTCTTTTATATTTTCCCTGACTTGTTTAATTATTAAATATATTCTGCAATGTAATATCTCGCTGACTAACTTGGAAGATATTTTCTTATTTTTTGTTACTAAAGACTACATTAGACAACACATTTTTATATATATATATATAAACTATTCATTCATATCTTATTCTAGCCAAAAGATATCAGTCTTTTAACATTTACATTCGAGACAAGATCACATGGGTATTTGGTGACCTCGTCATCTTGCCTCAAGAGCTTCCTATTGTTTTCTTTTTATCGTGTATGTGCATTTATTATTTTGTTCGATTTTCTTGATATTCATGCCCTAGAAACTGCTTCAAATCGTATAGATCTACAGTTAGTATTTTAATAATTCTACCTTTGGAAGATATGTTAGTAGCAAAGGAAACATATAAGGCACATTAAGAATTATTAAACAATAAAAGCTTAAGGTTTGGGATTTATTTTATTTATTTATTTTGACCCTCCATCATAAAATTAGGGTCGAATATTGCAAAAACTGTACATGGCGACACAATGGAGGCTCAAACTTAGGATAGAAATTTGTAATCATTAAAAAATTATGAATTTTAATTAAAAAATATTTATTTTGAATTCTATTAATTTTTAGCAAGAATTTTAAACACAATAACCCTTTCATTACATATCATTCCAAAAAGCACACTTAACGATGTTTACTTAATTCATGTATTGTCTTATGTCTTCTAAGAATAAAAACGCATTCAACTTTTATCACTCTTATCATCATACATTGAGGTCAAAATTATATTTATCCATTAGTTTTTTAAACTATAAAAATAATAATGACTCTACTAAAATAATTTTTTTCAACAAAATAAAATACAAGAAAAAAACCGTTATAAGAATATATGTAAAGAAAAACAATTTACTTAAAAAACTGAATTTATCAAAAATAGTCATCTATTAACATTGTTACCCTATCCCAATCCCCATTATAATTTCCTTCCTTTATAATTGTTGACAATTTAATTCAAAATTTAAAAAATTCAAAATAAGTATCAGTATTTTAGTTGTTAAACCTATATACTAAATTTTACATTTTATAGTTATCGAATTCTCTTATACTCGGACAACCAGACAGACAGTCTTCCTGTGCACATATTCAAATTTTTTTATATAAATATACAAATCTGGTTGTTATTTCATACAGTGTATTTCACCCGTACAGCTTCAAACGAATTTTGAGCTATCGTATTCATAGAAAGAGAGACATAATGCCAAATATGTGCATTTCGGACTCTGGGAAGTTTGAAACGTCAAAATCTCGAGTTCGGATTTTTCGACGATTACAGTACTTTCTCTATACTTTATATGTAAGAAAATATAAAAAGAAAGCAATTTTAACTTCATAAATAAAATCAAACAGAATAAAAGGAAATATTACGTGGCAAATGCAATCTGAAATACAACGGGAAAAACAGTAATTTCTTTGATTTGAAATCCATTATTTTTGCTTTTTTCGCAATTATTGATAAACTGTAACCAACGATTCATTTGGTCCGTTTACTATTAATTAATGCCGGCGTCCTGGCATAGAAGTAGAGAGTCTTCCCCGCGATCTGGACGTTCCGGACTCGAGTTCGGACATGATTGTTCTTCCTGTGTGTTCTATCTGTGGTGAATGTGAACCCTATAAAAAGGGGCTGTGCAAGCGAATGTGATGCATGAAGTAGCTAAGCCGTACTCTTGGCCCTAGTTGGCGCTACCGAAAAAGCAAGAGACGCTCACTCTGCTTAAATCGCTAACAAATCGCCAGCGGACTTGTAAAGTGCTATAAGTAACAACAATTATTAATTAATATCGAACTCTGTGAATTCCTTTAATCCTATTTTTTGATTAAAGAAAATCAAATTTACCTCTGCAGTTAATTTGAGACTTATAATTATATGAAATCAGATAATTAATGCTTCGTAGTAGCCTCTCAATAGATTATAAAGAGCATTCTTATCTCTACATCCTAATTAGAATTACATTCGTGCTGAAACTGAATTTTTTCTTAAAGTAAAAGAATTCCCGGTAAATTGAAATAAAATGGCTGTAATCCTATAGCATTTCAACATACTTATCATTTTTATTTATCGAGAGATAGCAATAAGAATTATTCGAATCAGCTTCAGTTTAATGTTTATAATAGCTTCTTAATAACATCAAACATAATAATTTGTCGTCTGAAGTTTACCTATAATTTTGCATTTAAATTGGTCTGAGGAATTGCAAAATCATTAAAATAACTCCATAAACTAAAAATAATTTTTCTGTTAGTCTTGTGACACAAACATTTTAAAGAAAATAACTCCACTATCTTAAGGTTTAACTTTCTAACAACCTATAAAATCCAAACAAGAGGCCAATTAATTCATTAACATACTTAGATGAATTATCTAAGAATAAAATAACCGGACGGTTTCAAATATGATGTTTAAATAAAAACTATATAGCATTTTAAAATTAAAAAGTATCTTATTATAAGAGATAAAACAAATGCATTATTGTAAAAAAATTTAAAAATGCAAAGATATAGAAGATATATGAATAAAAGAAAAATATGGGAATTCGTAAGGATGCTTAAAAAATAAAAAAAATTGTATCGGGTAGCACACTAATACAATGTTACACAATATCTTAATTATTAGTTAATTACGATTTTCGGTAGAATATCTAATCACTTTGACACATAAAACAAATGAAGCATCCTGAAATATATAAGCACAATACTACAGAAAGAAAATCCTGAACATGCTAAAAATAGTGTATTCTGCATTTAGTGCTTCAGAGGAGTAGTACTTGAGTTTTAAATCTATTTCGCATAGAGCAGACGTTTCTGTTAGGACAGCTTAAAAGCTTTTGAAAGCAACTACAAATCTTCGTTGAACCATGACATTTAATAGTTTAGCTCAGAAAAAAAACATGAGGAACTGGTTACAATTTTCGATACAAAGTTTAAAGGATCATTCTCAGTTCTAAAAACATTTTTCCTAATCGAAAATAGGGAAAATAATTTTAATAAATTTATATTAATTAATAAACTTATATTTATTTCCATATAAGAAAATATAGATTTCTGATTAGTCTAATGATGAAAATAAATTTTTAAAAAGTTGAATGACTTTAAAATGTATATTTATTTGTGACATCTGTATGTGATCAGGAGGTTATTGTAAAACTTTAATTATATAACATACGTAATAGAAAAATGTAATGATCGATATAATTGCATTTAACTAGTAGATATTCATCAGGATTTCACCAATTATATATTATTCAAAAAAATTTATATAAATGCTTTTTTAAGAAAAAAGAATCGAACATAAGAAAAGCAGCTATGAAATCTGCAGTCTGGAAAGAACACATCCAAATTTTCAGATTAATTTAAAGGTTCTATTTTATTTATATTTCATATTTATATCACTGGGGGCACCTCAATTATAGGATGAGAAATTAACGTATAACTAAGCAGGTTCTCGCTTCCCTGGAGGATGAAATAAACGTGTGGGTTTTGTGGCCTTCATGACAGCTCGTATCTTAAGGCAAAAAGTAAAGCACAAAGTCTACACCGTTATAGAGGCTACTTTACATCCATATCGATACCTGCTTAATTCTCGAGGCGATTGACCAAGGATTACGGTATGACCAAAGATTACGGTATGAGCTGGTTTTTATGATTTTTGATATTTCATGCAAACCTACAAGAAAATAAGTTTCCTCTTACTAGGTGAGTAAATTAATGGCATGAATTACACTCATTCCGATGACAGACCGTACTCCTATTTGAAAAGTGAATGCATGATCAATGTCGTAATGAAAGCTATATTCATGAAAGTATCCATTTTAAATTTGGGGACGGCTCGGTCATGAAGACACCTGGGCGCTTTTGTATGACGGGGATAGTTTGTATGCGATTTGTGCTTACATATCATATTTGAATATTATCCTGATTTCTATATGCATGGTGGTTATATTTAACTTTTCCTATAAACAGCATCATGCAATGCAAGAGGGTGAACGGATTACAACGAAATTTGGTACATAGACTATACACGAGATGCCCTCACGGAATTTAGAAAAAAAATGTAGTTCCAAAATGTCCACCAGAAGGCATTTTTTCCGGAAAAAATTAATTTTAACACAATAAACGACCGAAACGGAATACAGAAAAAACATTAACATGTATTGATTAGTTTCTGATTATCTTGTCATCAAACCATGTTAAGTTTTAATTTAGTTATATAAACGTCCCCTTTTAAAGCAACACTAGGGATAATTGGTGACGGACCTCGTAATTTTGAATCGCGGTCAGATGATAAGGATGGCATTTCAGCTGGCAACCCCCATCTCCACACCGCGCCACACCAGATGAAGCTCGTTTGGCCCGGACTGATTTAGCGTTCACCGGACCCACTTACAAGGCGGTTCTTCGGCGGAATTAGGTATCGAACCCGAACCTTCCGGTTCTGAAGCCGAGATCAACCAACCAGGTCACCGCAGCCCATCATATTGTGTAAAGGTAAGAAAAAAATAACAGTACGCTGTTTGAGAAAAACAGTTCAGTTTGCAGAAACAAGAACAAACATTAGGACGAAATTGCACAAGAAGAGCGGTTGTTAATCATGTCCAGGATGATGTAGGGAAAGGTGCTCCATGTGACCACCCCAGTTCACCTGCAGAATTTGAAGTTGATGGAAAGTGTGACAACAGTAGATCGTGACTGATCAGTTGTTATGCTTCGCACATGAAGCGTTATGGACTTCTTTAAGTCAATCAATATCGCAACAAGATACCGTTATAATTACAGATGAAAACTTCGACATAAAACATGACAACGACTGCAAACGTTTCTTATCCTAACCTGTTTTGCATAAAGCTTCCTCTTCTTCGCAAGCATGCAAATTTAGACATTTTTTTTTCCTAGAATTGACAGCCTTTTCCAGGTTTTAATTACTCATAATTCTTGTTCTGGATTGTTAATATGGTTTCTGTATTCCGTTTTGGGCGTTTATTGTGTTAAATATAATGTTTTTCCGGAAAAAGTACCTTCTGTTGGACATTTTGGAACTATTTTTTTTTAGAAATTCCGCGAGCGCATCTCGTGTATAGCCTATATACCAAATTTCGCTGCAATCCGATGATCCGTTTGCGTTGTAGGATGCCGTTTATAGGAGAAGTTTAATTAAAACAACCCTGTACTTTTTCTATTTCACTGGCTGTAATTTTTTTTCCTTATATTCATAAAAAAAACTTTTCCTGCAATTGTAATTTAACAACGATGAAGAAACAGCAACAAATGAACAGCCCTAACATCTTCTTCCCACTAACTTTTATCGCCTTTTACATAATTATAACACCGAATGATGGTGTCATCGTTGTTGAATAATTATGTAGTATAAAACATATTTTTATCATACTTCACAAAAGAGTAATGATAAATATTATCAAAGAAACGAAGGGAAATTGCTTTTTAAGAATATCCCAACCAAACAAAATATTCTGAGTTTTTCTTAACAATTATTTTTACCATATTTCATCATGCGCTGTATAATTTTTCTTTTCACTAACTTTTTTACCCTATTTTGCATAATTACGATACTGAATCATGGTTTCAACGTCTTTATTCGGAGTTGAAAATTCTTCTCTTTCTTTGCACAAGGTTATTGGAAAAAATTATCCTAAGGATGGAGAGAAATAACTTTTAAAGTAAATTTCAAGCAAATGGAGTTCTCTAAGAAATTTCTTAAAAAAACAAACGAACGAATTATTAGATTGGAAAAGGAGCTTAAACTTTAGAATAATGTCAACAAAAGGTGAACGCATTTTAAAACCGAATGTGCCAATAATCAGAAGGGAAGTTAAATGTTGAAAATTGATGGAAAATGATCAACCAAAAGGTGAGAATAAAAGTAAATGGATGGTAAAAGTTTGGAGAACAATTCATTTAAGGTATTATTGCCGAAATACCTCACAATAATTTAAATTTTAGAATTCCCTATAATCACCAAACTAAATGTAAATAAAATTCATTGTCATATTATGCATTAGATTAAAAATGCCGTATTAAGTCATTTCTTTTCCAGAGAAAATAAAGAATGTAAGTCTGGTTCTCCCTGTTGAAAAATTCACCGATAGTTAATTATTACCGAAGTGCTGAAACCACACAAAGTTTGTTTCAGAAGAAAACTGTTGGAGTAACATTTAAAATGTTAGATAAAAGCTCATCAATTACTGATCCATTAGTAAAATTGTTCAACCATTTGCGTTATTAAAAATTCATTTATTGTGTTTCTTCTTCATTCTACAACTGTGAAAAGATCTTTTCAAATAATAGCAATGCAGTATCATATATATGCTCAGTTTGTTTAGTAATTTCGTAGGGTGGGGTTTCTATAAATATGTTGCTGAATGTAATATTTTTAGCATTTTTTTTTTTGCAATTTTTTAAAATTTTATCAGCATTTGTGTAATTTAAATGAAAAAAATTCCTATATGACCTCTTATTTTTTAAAAAAAATAGCTCTGCTTAGTATTTTTTTTATATAAAAATAGCTTTTAAAAAATAACTTTCCTCCATATTTTTTTTATAAAAGTAGTTTATTCATTTATTAAATTAGAAGCTTCTACGATAGAATATGTAATGAACTCTTCACATGTGAAACCTTAAAAATTACGAAATGAACATTAAAGAAACAGAATCATCTTTCCCTTACTTAAAACAAGTTGATTAATTTGATCCACTACAGCTTTCAAGTATTTAAACAAATTCTTTGTCTAAAAATAGATTTAAGAAATTTGATCTTTTAACAGTAGACCATTATTTGCAGAAATTCTCATTTTTCATAGTCTTGAATGTATGATAGATAAAAAGCAACATTGAAAACCTCTGTACAATAACACTAAACAACTTCAGCCTTTGAAAATAATCGATGTCTTATCACAGTAAAGATATTTATGAAATCGCACTAAACCATAGAAAAACAATGTGACTCTTTAGAATTCACAGAATGAAATTTCTTGAGGAAATTCCATTAATGTTAAAGTTTCTACAAGTTGAAAAAACTTCATTGTAAAGAAACCATTAATTACACTTTTAATGAAGTGGTATGGTTTGATTTATTATAAAAATTAGCAGCTTTTTAATGGACTGTACGACAGTAAATGAGCACAATATCACCACATCACTGAATTTAAAAGTGTCAAAAGTTTCAATTCAAAACAATCTAGCTTTTTTTTTGCTATTGTATAAGGTTATGAACCTTTTACTTCAAGTAAAAATTCCCTGCGCGTAAATCACTTCGAGTTTTGCACTTTACTTCGATGTTTATCTCTCATTTTATAAAAGATCTGTGCAATTAACAAGTCTAGGTAAATGATTTAACACTTTTATTTTAAGTCTCTTAAGAATTACAAAAGGTAGCATTTATTATTTGATTAATAAATATATAATTAGAAATGATGACCAATTGCTTTTTTTTTTGAAAATATCACAATTTAAATTGCTGAACATACTTATATATTCAAAAAAGAAAATAATAAAGCGACATGTATAGAAGCCTATGTCATAGAAGTTGCTTTAGGTCTGTAGTAATGTCAAAATGTTTCCGAGACGGTAAAGAAAAATAATCTTATATGAAACATTAACATTCATTTACATTGCACTTTGCATTTACATTTTCATTTATTACATTACATTGCCAATAACAATGCCATTAATTCACACACATGATTTGATGTTTCTATAACGATGTCAAACCTCCATTCACATACACTTAAATATTCAATTGTTTAATACAACATTTGATTTGTTTAATAATGCATTCATTTCATTTTATAGATTTCATAGTTCCAGTTGTTATTGTTTCAATAATTTGTGCAAACATTATTGTTGCCTAACTATATAATGATATCTAATCCAAGAACGATTTTTTTTCTTTTCCTATAGTCCTGTAGGGAAAACAGTTTGGGTTAACAAACGCCCTCCAGGAATGTATTAGTTTATAAATCGAGGTTTGATTGTTTTGACTTTTGAGGAATTCTGGCATTCATTCTCAATAATGGCGTAGTTTTATGCTACATTGTCAGAATAATCTAAATAGGATGTGGTATATCATAGTGCATCCATATATTTATTAATTCAAAACTGTTTAATAAATGAAACAATTTATTGGAACGAATCTATTCCGACATTATATAAACACGTATCTAAAGATTAATTCTATTTCGATGCTGAATTTATACTAATCTTGTAGTATCATTTTAAAATTCTAAGTTTATGACTTATTGAAAGGTAATCCATTTGATTTTGGTTTCTATCACTGCGGTTATTTTAATTTCTAATTGTATATTTTAAAATGACATTCACTTCTTTACTTGACAAATATTTTTAAAGTCTCGGTTATCTTTTCTTAATGTCACAGCTTTAAAATGGGGATTCCAGGTTCGAAACGCTATTCTGATGAACATCCCAACATGCTCTTTGTTGGAAAGGAGTTGGCTAAAGTCTCGTACTCACTATCTAACTACTTTTCAAAATTTTCAACACCATCTCAAAAACAGTCCTTCTGTTCTCTTACAATGAGGGGTTAATTTAATACAACTTACAAGAGGAAAATTTTGTGCCACTCATTCCTGTTGTTTCAGCAAAGCGCCAGTGATTTATTGGTTTAAAAATTAGCAATTATAAAATATTTTAAAATGCTTTGCATAGGAAATGACTAAATTATTTTTATTAGATTCTCACTGGCTTTTTAAAGAATAATCATTAAAACTTATTGTATATTCTAAAAATAAAGGATTTTTAAAATAAAGGAATATTTTATACTCTGAATATATTTTTTAAAATTTATTTACTTAAATATGTTTTTAAAACGTACATTTATTTTTCTAGGTTGATAAAAAAATTTATACTTACGAACTTTGTACAAATAAAAATAAGATAAGATTGTAAGATAGATTTTCTCTCTGATGTCGCCTCGTTTACCAAATTTTGCACTTGGAATTAAAAGTTCAGCTAAATTTATGGTAAATGGAATCACATTAACATTCATCAGATAAGGCTTACTTTTTTATGAATCAAAAACACTTGTTAAATATTTTTGACTCTTTTATTTAAGAAAACTCAGCGATGTATTGTTTTCTAAGGAACTGCTATTTTCAAAATGTGAATGTATTTTTTACAACTATTTGATTTCCCCATGAGTCTTATGCAATCTGCATTAGTACATAGGCTTACTCTAAAAAAAAAAGTGATACACAATGATTTTCTCACCTGTGCACGTACTTCCTTAGCAACAAAGTTGTAATGGTAAATAAGATTACTTGACCAAAGCTGAAAAACAGGAATTTATTTATCATTTATGCATTAAGCATGTAAGAATCAAAATGTAAAATTCCTTGCATTGCTAAAAACTGCTATTAAAATCTATATAATATAATAATGGCTAATTCAATATTTTTTTATAAAAAATAACTGTTCTAAGCTATTTTTGAAGAATTTATTGTCATTCTTTAAATACTACTTGAATAAGAATATTTGTAAAATTAAATAAATAATACAAAATTCCGTGCTATAACTTCAGAAATTTAATAGCTCATAGATGATTAACAAAATAATTTGGCTAAATAACTTTTTTCTTTTAACGCGTGTATTTATCTACTTATGATCAAAAGAATGAAAACTCTTTCATTTATTTCAAAAGTCAATATTTAAATAATATTTTATGTACGAGTACTAAAATTAATATCCACTAATAATTTATATATGACAGAGACCTATTTTTGTTTGAATGACGATACATATATCTAAATAAATTCTTAGCATAAATTTTGCATCCTATTGCATCCTATGAAATTAAATTAAGTTTGCATAAGCTTCTAAAACTATGCAAATTTGCATATAACACTTATTTTATACAACTTATAGGATACTTCATACATCATAAAGGACACTTTAAAATTCTATGAAAAGTACTTGCAAATCTTATAAAGAGTATCTTAACCATCCTTTATGCATTTCGATCTAATTTTCATCTTGCATAATAAGATCCAGTTTGTACAACTCAGCGAAACAATGTGAGTAAATAACTTAAAGGAAGTTAAGGGAGGGAATTGGCATGGGTAAAAAGAGGAAAAATATAGCAAAACTTTATCAGATATTCCGCTTTTAAGTAATTGCATATTTTGTAAACGCATGGGGACTATTAGGACTATTTTCTAAACACATATCACAGATGACACAAAATGTATTTTCGGTTTATATTTGTTGCTGTGAAAAAATCGCTGATGCTCTTTCTAAATTTGCCTGTTTCCGTATTTAATATTTCCATTTTCCTCACCATAGAGCTGGCATTGAAAAAGTACAAAGGAGTGATCAATAGATACAGGTTTTTATTCGAGCATCAATTCATAAATGTCATTAATGGATTACACGTTTCTTTTTTTTAAAACACAATAAAAAGTAGGCAAAATAAAAAAAATGCAAAAGCATGGGATTCAGTACTTTAAGTGAAATATATTGCCATTTCGCCTACAGTTAAGAAATAATTTCCCGCAGAAACTGCATATTTCGGTTCTTCTAAAGAATTTTTATTGATACAAATTTAAATTATAAAAATAAGGAAATTTACATTCAAAATAATATAT
>JAPMOR010003115.1:0-11673 GCA_026543865.1 Argiope aurantia | reverse complement strand
TCTCCAAAAAGGGGAAAACGTAATTAAGATTCTATGTGACTGACGAAATAAAACTCTTTTCTAACATATCGGCAGTCCATTGAAATTGATTACAAAAGTTGTCTTTTTTTTGACAGATGTTCAGCCCCTGAGCTTTTGTGGTTTGTATCCATTGCTTAAAAGCACCTGCAAAGAAATGAATCTCAAGGATGTGAGAATATTTTAACTCAATTCATTTTGACATTACAGGATGTGACCATATGCACTTGAAAAAATGGAATTGAAGAGAAACATTATAAACCAGTCCATTCACGCATTTGAAGTAGATCTTTATTTCCCTGCAAAGACCCTTTCTGAACAAGAATTCTAGATATTATTTTTAAAAAAATAATGAATGAATGTAAAAAATTTGGAAAAAAGTGAAACACGGCAAAATGTTAGAATTCTGGAAATTAAAATTTTATTTATGCATTATAAAAGTAAAATGTTTTTTTTTTCAAACTGTAGTTTGATTAAATTAGAAACTCAAATTTTTGGAATATTTATGACTTTACAGTTCATGTTAATAATATTATTGGTTCTTGTAATGAATTTTTCAAATATATGTATTACAAGAGTGAAATGAAAGTCTGAGTGATCGAATTTCGATATAATTTCAGAATATTTTCTTTAAACTGAATTAGTTAATGCTTATACATTTTATTTTTCTGAAAATTGAAATATTTTAACTCCTTTTATAGAGTTTTGTGTTCTTGAAGAAAATGCAATAATGCCATGCAAATTTGTCCAGTGGATGTGCAAAGGGACGATGATGCTTTAATTCGCAGAAAGACAAGGAATATAGACATATAGACTACAGAACACAGAATAATGGTGTATATATATATATATATATATATATAAAACACAGTTCGTAACAACACACATGCAAACAGCAAATCGTTAAATTGGAAACATCTTATTGTGATCAACTAGGGAGCTCACTCTGCGCTCAGGAATCAATAGAGATAATTAATAAATCCGACAGAGAAGTTTTGGTTTAATACTCTCCAGTACAAGTTATCGACTTTTCCAGAAGTATCTTCTGACCTCGAGACCTAATAGAGACATCTCCATAATTCCGGAATTTTCTAGAACCTTTGTTTGATCACCTAGTCCCAAAGTACTTACCTAGGCGGGGTTATTAACATTATATACGCTTAAATTCCAATGAAATAATTTTCAATCTCTTTTCCTTTCTTTTTGACTGACATCTCATTGAAGCAATTACAGAATCAAAACAGTACGCTATTATTTTCAGAATTTTATTATGAGGAAAATCATATGGAATAAATGTTGTAAAATTTATAAAGCACTGGAACAGTCTTAATAAATTTCTTATGTATTTTAAAACTATTTAACAATTTTTAACTATTTAACAATTTGACTAACATTACAAGAAAAAGAAAATAAAACAGAAGGTTTTGTCTAATAAATAGCTGAAATATATTTTATAAAGGATTTATTATATAAATTGACATATACTTGATAAAAATTCTTATGAAAAGGAGAATTTTATTTTAATATTTTTAAGTGCAAACAGTTTTACTGCCATTTCTAAGTTGAACCATGTTTAAAAAATGATAACATGAATTGAAAGATTTGATAGAAAAAAATATTTAACGAATTTTTTTCGCCTCATTATGAAATTCTTTTTTCTAAAAATAGAAGCGATATCCATGCTGCGAAGTAATTAGCGGTAATGAGAATCTGCTTACATTTAATACTTTGTTTGCTTTGAATTAATTGATGGAACTGTTTTTGCATGTATTTTTTGAAATTAGAAAAATAAATTACGTTTGAAAAATTATTTATTCTGACTATGCACAATTTTTCCGAAGCTGAAAAAAAAGAAAAGTTTTTGAATATTCATAAAAAATGTTAACAGTTATGTTCAGATGTTTAAATTTATGTATTGTTTCCCATGAATTATTATCCAATAAGAGCAACATTTTTATTCATTTTACATAAATGTGTAGGTCGGTAAAATTATGTGAAACCCCATTTCTTTCATCAACTTACTTACTTTTTTTAAAAAGAAATTCTATAAAAAAAGAGAACAAATTCTAAAAAAAATAAATATAATAATTAGAAAAATATAATCAAATAAAATAGAGAAATGCATTATTTATGAAAGAATAAATGTTTTCTTCCATATCTCACGTAAAAAATGAGCGATTTAGATTCAATGTTATTTAACAAACCTGTTTAATAATTTTTTTCTAACAACAAAAGAAAATTGCAAAAATGCGAAGAGCTGAGTAGTAAAATAAAATTTTAATCATATTAATGCTTTTTTATAATAAATGAGAATTCTTTTTACATAAATAAACATAAAATACTCCCTTGAAAGAATAAAATAAAAACAATTTAAAGTCGCTTGTTGATTATAAAACCTTTGTAATTCAACATCATTGATTTGCAATTTATTGCTACAGCATTTTATTTTATATGCGAATTAATCAGCATTTCTTATTATACAAATGAATTATCAATTTTATTCTTTAAAGTATGTGATGTAATTAATACCACTGTAAAAAAAAACTTGGAATTTTTCCGTTAATGAAACGTTCTTCTTTTTTAATTTTTTCTTTCTAATTTTAATAAACTGAATGTTGGTGTCTTTCTTAATTTTGTACCGGCATTCTTTTATTTTCAAATCATCAATTTTGGCGACATTAAAAAATTGGTACTTTTCCGCTAATGACACAGTAATATCATGCTAAAATGTTGGTATCAATCCTATTTACACCAGCATTCTTATATGAGCTGATCGCCAATTCCAGCAATATTAATAAGTTTACTGTTAACAGAACAATAATCGAAATTAAACTGAAACTGAAATGATGGCTAAGTTTTGGCAAACACATAACCACATATCGCCACGTTTTAAGAATTTTGTTGAACTTTAATATTTTTCCGTTGACACTTTTTCAATCGTAGGAAATCTCAAATTTATGTATTATTCAAATTTGATGGCAAATTCGACGTAACGGAAGATCGCCAAATTCGTGCAACTTTGGTGATGAATTGGACCGCTTCGTGTGTATGTGAAATAACAAGTTAGACAAGGAATCTTTGGATCACATCTTGACAAAATTTACTATATTTATGAAATTTGTATCTCATTTTAGTAAATTGGATGTAAACTAATATATTTATTCTTTATTTTCTTCAATATGCAGTGAATCCTGGCGCACAATGCACCATATTTTGCATATTTGAAAAAAGTGTCAGATATAATCACTCATACTGAATCACTCCATTTAAAAAAAGATAAAAGATAAACCATTTTCAAAACAGTTACTTATTTCTCAAAAGTGTTCAATCGTTATTTAACCTATTAGCTAGTTTTCCGTTCTTTCAGTGTAAATACGTATCATAAGTGCAGGCAACAAATTTTAGATAATATTCTTTTAAAAAATAAGCCCATCATCGATTCTTCTTCATATATTTTGATATCAATGTAGGATCAATTATCGCTGAACTATGTTATGAATTACCGATCTAGAAAATAGCTTTTTCTTAAATAGCATCCTAAATAATGCGATCGGATTTCTTAAATTCATTACTCGCATTAAGAAATGGAAATTACCGAGATGAAATTCGATAAACCAATAATTCATTTGTTAATAACTCCTTTGGGATACTGTTTGATTTTTTTAAAACTTTTTTTTGTTTTATTTTTCTACATAATTAATGACTACCGTTTAACTGTAGAATATTTTAAATGTTTATACATAGGCAAATTTTGAAAATAAGGTTTATATATTTTGAAAATGAATCGAATAGTAATTTATTAACTCTTTAACATATATTATACAAATATGTTATAGTAATCTCGCGGAAATTCCAGGATACAACAAAAATTAAATTAACTGATAATTTTCGTAATTTACGGGATATTTAACGCACTCAACAAAGTATGTACGGAATATTTAAACTTTATATAAAAATTTAAATACTTATAAACAACGAGAATAGAGACGAAAATTATACTAAATTCCTAAAATTCGCCAATTTTATATAAAAAAAATTATTTGAATAAACTGACAACGGTTTGGCAAAATGAAAACTGTATTTTGATTAAACAGTAATTAGCTGTTCAAAACTAAAATATAGAATTAAAAAAGGTTTATGTTAAGCCATTTTACTTAAATTTATTACTTTTTAAACAAAACTATTTAATTTAGATAAGTGAGAAAGTAAGTAAAAATCTAAAATACGAAGCATGAAAAGTTTTACATAATAACTTTTACAGCATTTATCATGAAAAAGATTTAACATTAAACTATTTTATTGCATTTCTATAGAGACTAAGAGTGGAATGCCGAATTGAATATTATATTTCTTTTATCATTAATTTACAACAAATAATGGAGGTTCTGTTCATTATTTTATTCATAAGCAAGCAATTGAAAATTGTAAGAACTTTAATTCCAATTGCCAAGAAAATAACTTAAAAAAACGAAATTGAATGTTGAGAGCGAAGGCGTAGAATTTGTGATATTGTGATCTTAAAAAAAGAAAAATTTCCCCTTTTTTTTATAGAATAAACGTAGCAATATAGCCCGTCGTGAAAACAAGAAGGAAAAGTGAGCAATCCTGATAAGACATAATCATTCTGTTTACTCTGGTTGAAAATGTTTAAATAATTCATCTTAATTTGAAGTTTCTCTTCACATTACGAGATAGTGCTTTACCACTGAGAGATAGCCTCTCATAAATGAATTATGTAGACTTCCCTTTTCTACGGAACAGCTCATGAAATACGCAGCGATTAGCCGTTGAACCACAAACGTACTCGTAATACAAATTAGTGGACAGCTGAATTAAATCCATCGAAAAAGTTGCGCTATCTTCAGAAAACTCTTCCTTTTTTATTAAACTTGAGGCTGCGCGCGAATGCGCAAGGATAGAACCTGGGACCTTTTGGTTAGCAGTCCAGTAATTAAACCAGGATACAAAAGCGTACGCTCGTGTGGCGTAGTTGTTAACTGGCTTATATGCTATTCACCACAGTACTCTCCCTCCAGTGAGACGAACGATATGGATGTTGAGTGGTGATGTAATATTAGCTGTTGGCTTAATGGGCCGATACCCAGTTGAATAGCGCCAAGCGTGTGTGGGTGCTAATGCGCCAAGTGAGTCTGACGACTTTGGTTGCGGTTAGATGGCGCCACAACAGCTGTACGAAGGTTGAAGGTTCGTTGTCCGAGGTCACCAATGATGCGGTGCGCGAATGCGCAGGGATAGAACCTGGGACCTTTCGGTTTGCAGCCCAGTAACTAAACCAGGATACAAAAGCGTACGCTCGTGGAGCGTAGTTGTTAACTGGCTTATATGCTATTCACCACAAACTTCTTGCATTGTTAACCAAATATTCAAAAGAAAGATTTCCTGCATTGAACAATCCTCGGATTTTATGCAACTACTGAACTTCATTTCGTAAAGAAGAAAATGTTTTGCTTGTTTCCTGACTTTGCTATTTTTTTAGGGAAAAAACAAACAAAAAAAAAACCCAGATAAAATTAGAATCTCTCACTTGAAGCATCATAGGGAATATTTGAAGCTTACTTTGCTTACCTTACATTTTTCTGGCTTCATTGCATCATCTGTTGCATTCTGGGAGTAATGAATTTTACATCATGTGATTTGAAAAAGACTAGCTAGCAGTACTTCTGATTTAATGAAAAACTGACAAAGAAATTTGGTAAGGGAAAGTTACGTAATGTGCTTTTTCTCTTCGTTCGTCACAATGTTCTTCATCCGTCTGTCCTTTTTACAGTAACTTTCTAATCACACAAGTTTTCTTTTATCTATCATTGAAAGGTTTCTATATGACCATTGTAAAGCAGTATGTTGGTACAAAAATAGTATGCTAAAAAACCCCACCCTCCTCACAAACAACCCAATCGTGTACGAAGAGACAACATCTTGGCATATAATTGTAAATAAGATTCTCAAAGCCGGTTATTAATAAGAAAAATTCAAAAACATTTTAGATAAATATTTTATTTATGAAAATATAGAGAATTTTATTTTTGCAAAATGTCATATTACTGATACGAATTCCTTTCTTTTACAGTATACAATAAAAAGTAATTCTTGTACAAAATAACCATAGAGATATACGAAATATTTATAACAATTTTTTTTACAATTTTCAAAGAAAACTCACATTTCTTTGTTTTCATTTCGATATTAAAGTAAATAAATGTCACTTTTTCCAATACCATTGAAGAACTCTGTTGAGCAAGTTGTTTCAAATTTATCAAAATTTGCACATTTTTCTCAAATAAAAACATGAGAATTTTTAATATACGGATGAATTTATTATTATTGTGTGGACTATTAACTAATCATTTTGAGAGAACGAAAAAATATACTGTTTGAATTTTAAAATAACGTCTGAAAATATTGGCAATAATTAAAATTGAAGGAAACTTCTTTACAAATCTCCTTGCGTATAAGCAGTAATTGTGTTAGGAAACATTAAAAATGTTTAAATTTATTTATTGGCTCTTTTTACCTTCATTTGTTATAAGGATAATACTGTTCAGAGAAATTTTTAAATCATCAAAAAGAGTTCAAACTGAAGACTTGAATAAATCTATAGGATTTAGATTTGTCTAAGTATGAAATATATATTTTAGAATTACTATTTTTTAGACGAAATGAGTAATAACGAGAGAAAATGATATTTGGCAACTGTCCCTTTCAATAAAATTGTAGATTTCTTTCAAATTTTCGACAGTAAGCGAATGGGACGTAGATAAATCTGTCTGTCATTACGTATATGAACATGATGACACATTAATGCAACGAATTATGTCCCTATGAATGAATTTATTTTAATATTTGATAGAAATCAACAAATTTAGTGTTAAGCATAATAATTTTCATCCGTTTAGCTCCTACTGCTTTGCAGGGTTCTTTCTACAGTAAGATAGATCAACAGATAGACAGATATAATTCCATAAATATTTTTTCTAACTCAGGGGGTTAGACACGTGAAGATTTATCAAAATCCCGTTATTTTTTGTTGGCTCAAATAATTTCTCTTTGTTTACTTATATAAGCAACAAGGAAAAAAATGCAATACAAAAATGTAGCATAATTTTTTAAAATATAACATAAAACTAGATCCTAATTACATATATAATCATGCTGTACTAAAAAACCTGCTTTCCACCTTATTAAAAAAGTTATGCTACAAACAGCAATATTAAGACTACAAATTATAAAATTAAATCATAACAAAGAAATAATGTATGCTTACAGTATGGAACCGGAAAAAGTATTCGGATGTCATTTCTTGTGAAGATAAAAAATTAATTAAGAAGTGAATAAAATTAATTAGCGAATCAAATAAATAGCCTGAAGTCTCCTTTTTGCAGTTGAGCGAACAAAGTTTCGAAATCTTTTCATACCATTTAATTGTAAAATTGAATGAGCAATTTGATTAACCTACTAAAATTCTTTTCAAATAAGCCTTAATGAATAATTGAATTATAAGACTGAAGGTAATTTCAAATTCATTTTCAAAATAGGAGTTAAATCTCACCTTTCAGGCATTCATTAGTTTTATAGAAAGACAGGAAAAAAAAATGATTTATTTCCAAATGAATTAGTCCCAAGTTGAAAAAAGTTAATAACTTTCTTTAAATCTTAAACGCACAATAAGAACAAATATAAACATTTCGCAAAAATTTATTAAATTAAGCATTTTATTTCGATGTGAAAAGAAAGTCACGATATTTTTAAGACGTGGAAGCAATTTAATTACTTACGAAGTAAAAAGAAATACCGCGAATTTTTAAATTGAAATAGAAAATAATTAGATGATTTTTAATTCCAGAGTAAAGTTCTATTTTAAATAATGATAGATATTTTCTGGACATACTTTCAAATATTTTAGATGTGCAGTACTTTTATGAGTTCAAAGTAATAATGAAGTACTCATCACTTGTATCTTACTTTATTTTATTTCATTTGATTAAGAAGAATTAACTTTCTTAAAAAGCTTCATGACCAAATTTATTTAATGGCATCCAATTAAAAGTTTTACTTTGGATTAAAATAATTTTTAATTGTAAAAAATATGCACTATTATTCAAAAATATATCAAAGTAAAAAAACTCGACGAAATAAATGAAATCATTTATTTGAATGAATAGTTCAGAAATCTTACTTTTTTTTAATAATCGCTATATACTTAGAAAAATAATTAATTATAAGTTTAAATAATTTTTGGATCCTCGTTTACAGAGTCGGAATTTTGGAGACTCGAGATCTCATTTTTTCAATAATTCGTTGTGTGATTGAAGAATATTCAAGCAGTTTTCTTCATGGATATGATTTGGTGCTATAATGTTCGATTCACCAGCGTCCTGGCCTTGGGGTAGCTCATTTTCCCCGTGATCTGGGCCTCCCAGGTTGAGCCCTGGTTCGGGCATGGTTGTTTTTTGCCCTGTGAGGTACTGAATGAGCCCCCATGTGAAAAGGGGTTGTACAAGCAAGTGTCTGCGTGTCATTTTCATATGAGTTAGAAGTCAGACTTCTGCCCTCGGGTGCTCAGAGGCCTTTACCCTCAGAAGTTACTGCACGAACACGGCTTAAAATCATTGACTTTGTGAGTGGGCTTGTCTATGATAAGTGCCATAAGTAACAGCATAACAACATGCTCGATTTCCATTTTGCATAGTAAAATTTCGATATAGAGAATTGTTCTAACAGATTTAAATAAAATGCATGGTTAAATTTAAAAAAGAAACTATAATGAATTCATAATTTTTCTTCCTTCCGCAATTTGTCTCATGGTAAGGAGGAGAGATTTTCAGATAGCTCTGACGGGTGCTGAATGGATGATTGGTTATTGAGCATTTTGGCGACAAACTTGGCAACACGGCAAGGAATTTGGCGAAAATGTTTTTTGAAAATACCGTTATTATAGCTATATACCAAGAGCAAAGATACAGATAGCTTTTGGAACATTCAGTGCTCGGTCATTTGAATTATGAACTTGGAAAGCACTGAGAAGAGAGAGTGTCTATTGAATTGAGGTAAAAAGAGTAGTTGAGCGAAGCATTTCTTGCAATTTAATCTCCAATGAGATTATCAGCTTTGTATATTTATATTTTCGCATAGAATAAAGCGGCGCCATCCATTATTCAACTGGCTGGATAGTTTCAAGGCCCACTGATATTTATTTTTACCATAGTTACTTCAAATATAAATTTATATCATTTTTTCATCATTGGAATAATTAAATTTTACAGTAGAATTTTCCATAACGAGATATTGTTGAAATTAGTACTGCTCGTTTTATATAATTAGAAATATTTTCTGTAAAATGCCGTTACTGTCATGTTGAGTTACCATATTAATAGAACTCTATTTAGTTTGATTTATTTTAGTTATTATAAAAAGGGTATTCAGTTACAGTTAAGTGCAGATTGATTTTGGGATTTGAATCTTTTGTCAGGTACTGAGAATTACTCTTCAAGATAATCGTCTTTCTGTAAGCTTTTAAGTTTTTATTTTGTCCTTCATTATTTTCTGTCATATTCTGAGAATTATTTCTATGGGTTATTAATGTTAGTTCTTGATGGGCTAGAAATATTTTGCATACTTATGTAGTTATGATGACAATTTAATAATTTAATATTTTTAGAATTTGTTAATTAATATTAATTTTAATAAAATTATAACTTTCCGCCTTTTTAAATCCACTAGGTAGTGAGTTCAAGAGACAATTGATCCTAAGAAATAATTAAATTAAAATAATGCTATATTTTAACAATTTAATGAATGTATAATTTGTACAGATTTTTAAAATTAAATCCGATAATATTTTAATTTAATATTTTGACATCTTAATTATCAGTTAAATGAAATTTTGATATCAGTGTTGGCACCTGGAAATAAATTTAAGAGTTAATTGATCTCAAAAAGAAGAAAATAATTAAAAAAAATTCTTTTGCTTAGCATATTCATGAATTTATAATTTAAAAAAAAAGAAAAAAAAAACTTTTTTAACTACATATATTGAAGGATATTTTAAAATAAATACACCAGCATTGAAACATATCCTGTATTTATATTGAAATTTGAGAAGTTTAAAAACAATTATACAGCAAACTGCAAAAAATGCTTGTTCCTAAATAAAGATATTATTATTTTAAATAATTATTTGATGGTAAAAATATTATTCGTAAATATTTTTAGTAATAATAATAAATTTCGACTGATATTAATTATTATCGCTTTATATACTTAACTGATTTCACAATATTTGTTTCTTTATATTTATATATTATTATTTTGATTTATTTTTTTATAATATTATAATTTATTTTTAATAATTTATTATTTTTGTTTTTGCATTATTAAAATTCTATTTTTAATATCTGCTTGGTTTGAATTAAAAGAAGAGAAACATACAACTTACGTATTGCACAACAAACCTATTGCTCAACAGAGTTTAACAAATTTCCACAGTATACTCATATATTCTATATATGTACACTTGATAATGTCTCATACGAGCATTCAATAAAAACATAATAAAAAACGATAGTTTATGATCTGTCACGCAATGCCCCCTAGATGTTTGTGTAAAAATACAAATAAAATCACACAAATACTAGTTATAACTCGTATACTGGATTGTGCAAGTTCATTAGCACTAGAGTATGGAAGAGCAACGATTCCTTTCGTTATACTTTTCGTGCCGTTGTTTGGCAACGGTTGGAGGCCTAGAAGTTCACATAAAATGCCATAAATGTCTACCATTTGAAGAGGAGGGGAAATATAATTCTTTTTCAGGCCTGAAAGAAACAAACAACACATTAATGCATCATTTAGAACGAATATGCACCATAATTTATCATGCATTTTACAAAATCATTTAAAATAATTTTATTAATATGAATTCAATTTACATATTTGTTATATATATATCTATATATATATTATTTATTTGTTATATGTATATTTTTATTTTCTTAAATTCCATAGTTAATTTTTGAAAATCTATTATGCAAAACTTAATTAAAAAAAGTCATTATGACTATAAATGCACAGCTTATTTAAACTACAGATCTGAATTTAACCAGACTAAACAATTTATTATTTAAATTAAGAGAAAGAGTACCTGTCAGCTTGTAGAAGAGCAGAAATTAATTAAATATTTATTTAATTAGAAATTAATCGCAACTTTTAAATTTCTGAAATAATTTAAAAGTATATTATAACAAAGGAAGTTTTTTTTTTCAAATTAGTTTCTTTTTTGTGTAATATTCCTTTAATTAATATTAATAAAAAATTAATAATTTTTACTAAATTTTTAAAATTTAATAAATAATAGAATAGATGCAGACGATTTTGAAATGAAAACATGTAAAGATGTTCCAATGTTAGGTCATGGTGAAACATGATGAACAATTCCACATTTTTTTTTGTATTTTAGTTTTATTTGCTAAATATTTTTATTGATATTAAAAATTTCTAAAGTTTATTCAATTAGGTTAAAAATGCTGAAATTAAAATTTCTAAAGTTTATTCAATTAAGTTAAAAACACTGCCATTACAATTTCAAAAGTTTATTCAATTAGGTTAAAAATACTGCTATTAAAATTTCTAGAATTCATT
>JAPMOR010003114.1:0-12957 GCA_026543865.1 Argiope aurantia | reverse complement strand
CTCGAAAATCATAGTACCACAGTATCGGACGCATCATTTTTGCATTATCTTTTTAAAATAGCAAAGTAATATTAATTTTATAAAAATTTAAATTTATCCAAATAGGTACAATACAAGAAAAGGCCATTCTAACAACAAATGCTAAGACATTTACTTAAAAACTGAATTTATTAAAAATGATCAACTTTTGATGTCGTCAGTTTGCCCCGGTCTCCCTGAGTTTCATATTAAAATCTTGGTTTTGAGATGGGTCATATATACTCGTCCCTAAACTCATCAAAAAGAATTTGCTTTCGTTTTCTGGCTTCCTGGGAGGAATGTATTGTAACTAAAAATTGCGAAATATTTTGAAAATTAGGAATTAGATAACTTTTTAAATAATGTCTTTATTTTTTAGTATACAAATAAGCCAGCAGGAGTAACCTCCCTGAAAATGTCTTGCATACTCTGTAATAATTGAGTTTGAATAGCATTAACCTCAGGTCATAGGTGGACAATAGCTGTGCAATTATTGAAGTGCGATCTGTTGGCGATTAATCCTGGGAAATATTTAATAACAAATTATCATAAGGCAAATGTGTATTTTGGGTTCCTTTCTTTCCGACTGTTTGAAACCAAAACTGCAAACAGATCTGCAATTGTAATCACAAAAATCAATTTCAAATTTCATATATCCCTTTAAGTCATTGCGCCTTTGAGTTTTCATGCTTGTTTGCCCATGAATGTGCAACCTGACAGAGGTCACACTTAACATATTTGGTTTCAAATGTGATTTATATCTAGACATTAGATGCTAAATTTGTATACCAGATTTTATGTATCCAACTTTGTTATATTCAAATTTTGTAGTTATTGTGCTCATTTGTACACGGACAGCCGTGCATACAAGCATCCTCTGAATGGATTTCGTTCTCAAACTGCAAGAAACCTCTAAATGTCGTGTAAAATCTATAAAGCAAAATTTTATCAATCTGACTCGAAGTAATTTTGAGTTATCGTGTTCACAAACACACGGAAAGATGGATGACAAGATCGATCAAAAATTAAATTTTTCCCTCTCAGGGAAGTCTGCAATAGTGAGATTTTTCATAATCCCGAATTCGAATTTTGTGATGATTACAATACTTTTTTTTTGTATACTTTATGTATGAGAAAGTAAAAAATGTGTGAAAAGTCTTTGGCCAAATATATTTAAAAATAATAATTTTATATTTCCACTTAAAAATTATTTTTAAAGTGTTTTATTCTTTCTTTAGAGAAGCACAACCAAAAACAATAACAACAAAATTATGTGTTCGTCACATTTCATACTTTTAGCCTAAGCTTCTGAAAACTTCACACAATCTCTTTTCTTCAAAAATTTCAATATTTTCTTTGTTGCTTCACCAAATTCGCATTAATCTCTATAACTCAACTTAATGCCTAAAACTCAGAACTTTGATGAGCTTTAATTAACATGAGCATATAAACAAGACTTTAATGCGCTGACGCTTCTATAATTTTTTTTTTAATATTTTCTTGGTTATTCAACTTAGGTCACAGAATATAATGTGAATAATTGAATGCTTTCATTGTAGTTATTTCAGACGAATCTCAAATACAACCATAGTATCAAAGCAACAGTCATAAAGTCGAATAATTAATACAATTTAATTATTTGTAGTTAATATGTAGTAGTATTTCGTAATGTTTTGTGCAAAATTCTTAGTTGCTGGAATCTGTTTTTATAGTTTCAATGACTTCGACATTTCCATTTTTTGATGCATTTAAAATAAAATTTTCATTTCAGGCAAAAATGCAGTGTCCTACTTAGAGCGAAATCTATTTTTCCAAATTGTTTAACTTGAATCGGCGAAAAAAGGAATATTTTTAAAATATGTCAGTAAACTATTCTCTTATTATTGGTAAGCTATTCAAAAACTTAAAATGATATTTAAGACTTCCTTGATTTTTGAACAAAATTAAGACTTTTTTTTTATTTTTATTTTTTCTTTAATTCAGTACAAAATCTGATAGAAAAACATACAAAAGTTTATGAAGTTTTATATTAAACAAGAGAAATTTGAAGAATTGAGGGAAAAAAATATGTACGTAATAGCATCGTTTTTTTAACTGATGGAAACACTTAATTTTGTAATGAACATAAGTGATTTGTCACGAAAATATGTATATCTTTCCTAATCAGAAAGTATAAAAAGTCAATATATTTTGATGATTTTCACTTTTTTTTAAATTTTATTCTTTAAAGATGTAATTTAGTTATATATCTGTATCTGGTTATTGATAAGTTTCAGTTTCGAAATGTTCTGATATAGAAGACAAAATATTATTTTAAAATTTTTGGAGTGTAATTATGATTTAATCGGTTAATTTTCTAAATGCAGGATCCACGTGAAATAACGCTAATAAGATAATGAATTTCAAAATAATAGTAATTAAAACAAAAACCCATTTTTTTTTTGAAATTTAATTATAACAAAAAAGTATGTTTTAAAATTCAATTTTTATTAAATTTATAATCTGGGGGAAAAGTTCGTATAAGTAATATTTATACACAGTAGAGAATCCATAAGTCGAACTTCTATATAAATTAAACATAAATGAAATAAGATTAAAAAGTTTTTTCATAGATTCGTATTGCAATAGAAATCCATCGGCTGTCGTTTACAAAAAAATGAATTATAATTATAATAAAAAGTCATACTCTGTCAAAATAATAATAATAATAAATATCATAATAATAATAATAATAAATATTCATACTCTGTCATAATAACAATAATAATAATAAATAGTCCTATAGTCATATCCTGAAAAGTCATATTCATTCTTAGATGCTGTTCTATGAATTCCTTTTCACATTGGAAAAATATTAGACTTTTTAGTCAAATTTTCTTTATAAATTGTATGCCCCGCAAATGAAAATCTTTAAGTGAGAAAGAGAATTCCAATTAAATAAAACTTTTGACACTAAAAAATAAAAATACAGCAAAGATGAGTATAAAATTTCGACATCATTAAAATTTTGCTAAATTATTGTTATTTGTACATTTTGTTAAATACATTTCTTCTGTAGTTTTTTACTTCTAAGTCTTCTTTAACACTAAAAAATTAACTATGTTTTAATCGTTTATAAGTAAAACAATTATGAATTATGTGCAATATTTTTAGATAACGAATTTCTTTCTGTAATCTTCAAATTCGTTTGACTGAGATTCGGTTGTATTTGAAATACAATTTTATATTTCATAACTTCAAGTGTAATTGTACATAATGTAATTAATATGAGTAGTAACATAAATTACAAACGAAATTAATTCTTTAGTATCCCGTCTGGGAATGAGGTAATTTAATGCTAAATTTACATTCATTTATTTAAACCTCTTTAACTGAGATATAATGTGGATTTATTGTTTAAAAAGCTGTCGTATTTTTAATTTTCTAAGCAAAATTTAATCATTTATTAAATTACAATTTCATTCAAAAATTGGTATGCATGAAAAATCTCAAATATTATATTGGTTTTAAGGTGAATTAATTGATGCTAAAGAATTTGAGCACCTTATTAACAATACATTGCTTATAAAATTCCTATTCCTCAAATGTTCATAAAATAAAAGTTTCTTTTTAAATAAATATTAATAAAATTTGTTATTTAAGTTAAAGGGCTAAAAAATTTCTCGTTGAACTTCGCATTTTCTGTTTAATCGTTTATAGTTTTATCTTCGGTTCGTTTTATAGTTTTATCTTCTTGGATTGTTTTCCAATTTAGAAATATGAACAAAATATAAGCTAGGTACAGAAGTTTTTTTTAAATTAAAACCATTTTTATCAATATTGTTACAAACCTGCAATTCGGCTTCCCAGCATAGTCTGTTCCATCATCAGAAAGACTGTTTTAAAGTCATCGATATTGGACGGAGTCCGGTTGTCGCTTCGGAGGTCCCAGAGCTTGGCGACAAACTTGGCGACCATTTAGCGACTTGGTGACGAATTTGGCGACTTTGGTGCCAAAATAGATTATACCCGAAACTTCGAGAATTTTCCCGATCCGTCCGGTAGGAACCGAGATACGCCTCGAACGTTCCTGATTGGCTGGGAGGCTTCTAGCCCCCCTACCTGAGACCTATAAAAGGGTCCGCAGCTGCCACAGTAAGGGGAGTTGACGAAGTCAGAGTGGTCGAAGAAGAGTCGCAGTCGGAATCGGTGAAGAGTCGCAGTCGGTGAAGAACAGGTCTTCCAGTAATTAGCAGAGCAGCGACAGAGTCAAGCTAGTGCTGAACTAAGCTGTGCGCTACTGTCTGCAGTAGAGTTTTATTGTGTGCTGCTGTTGCACGTCTCGCGGCTGAAGATAATTGTCGTCTTCTATGCTGTATATAGTTGTCTTTTTTGTGCTGTCCTGTGTGTCTTCGTGTAAATAAACGCCGTTGTTTTATTTTCTACTTCCGCCTGCTGATTGAGCGTTCTTTACACCATATCACTTCCACTATCCAAACGAATCCCGGTAAAATTCGTAACAATATACATAAAGCGATGTAAGATATTTTTTAGTATAAATAATTATTAAATTAAAAATTCAGAAAGAAATCTTAGATCTCATTCTATTAAGTAACTGGACACCATTGGCTACTAAATGGTTCGCCAGGATTAAAGTTTGGCGAAAATTTCAATTAAATTATTTATGTAACAATGTTTTAAAATAAAAACACGGTGAAAAATCCAAAGAGGAAATATTAGTAGCAATAACGAAAATGATATCAATTTCACTTCAATAAAGAAATATATAGTTTTAAAATATTCTCAAGATATTTTTAATTGAATTAGAAGAGAGCAAAAGACAAACAATAAAATATATCGATAATATCGAAAAAATACCTTTTTAAATATTAAGCTGGATGATGTTGGAATCATTTTTGTGCGGCAAAAATTTTAGAATTTATCACAGAGAAACAAGAAATTTCCGATTTATATTAAATTGATTAAAATTCCAATGATTTTTTTTTAAAAAAATCTCTCTAAAGTGCACATTTCTACATTTCAAAGCATATATCGGCTAAATTGTGTAGTTCTAAGTCTAACAGTCTGGCTCTAACATCACAAGGTACGCACACATTCTTCTTTATTATTAGCAGAGATACAAAAATAATTGCCTATTAAATCAAGCTATCTGCGAGAATCTTTAGTTAAGACACAATCGGGTATTTTTCAAAAATAAGGAAAATTTCATAGATTCTTTATAACAATGAGCTTTATAGAACCCTTCAATCTTTTTTTAGACATTTCTACCACAGGACATTTTATTAAAGGCTCAAATTATTACTGTTCTTATAAATTAATACATAATTTGTTCCTATAAAAAAGAATTCACAAATAATTAGTAAAACAGAAATTAAACAACGTCTGCTGTTATCAAAATTCAAACGAAAATATTTTTTTCACAGTTTTATTTATTCCCTACTCATAGCAAAATATGTTAACTGCTTCTAAAACAAATAAAGAAAATGAATCATAAAACTTTAAATCACTTCAATTGCTTCAATCTTACCTAAGCAAAACCAACATGTAAAGGTATAAACTGGAAAATGTCATTTACGTCACTATGGAAGAAATGGTATAAACTGAAAGCATCCAGTTGCTGTTTGTATATGCAATTCAATGCCGTTGAAGTTTTAAAATTCCTATTTATTTCTCCCCTTTTTCTTTTTTGAAATGCTTTGTGCGCAATACTTTGTCCAAATGGAGGGAAACAGTAGTCCAAGGAAAACTGACTTACATTTTCCGTAAATGTCAATGCTGTCGCGAAGGCAACACTCTTTACATTTTGATTTTTCTATTTCCTTTCGCAGTTTTGTTTTCCACTCCTCCTTGGAAGTGACAAGTAGTCGAGTTGGAATTGTTCTGCCTTCGAATAACAAATGTACTCTTAAGGTTACAGTTATGAAGAATGGAATTTCCTTTATTCCTGTTTCGAGCAGAGGACACCTGTTCTTCAAGACAGTGAAGGGAACAAAAGCAGAATACTAAATGTAAAAAGGCATGTTTTGTGATTATAGTACATAGCTGGTACCTGGCACGTTACTGCCGCAGAAGAAATAATTTTTGAAATATCGTTTGAAATTTAAAATAGCCGTCTTGTTTAATTCCGAATGATAGAAATAATATTATTTATTCGTTGACATTTAAGGATATATAAAGGAGAAGTACAAATAAGATTTATTCTATTTATTTATTTACTTTATTATTCAAATGCTTTAGGGTACATAATATCTTTTTGCTGTTCCGTCTTCAGTAAAAACAAATAAATTTCTTAGCTGTCCGACTCGTGAGCATCTAACATGCAACTGGCCATGTGAGAAACGTGCATTTTCTAGGTTCAACCCGCACACTTGAAGTGATTGACCTTGCTCCTTGTTGATGGTCCTCGAGAATCAAGTCGAATGGGGAACTGCAGTCGTTTGAAATAGAAAGGCACGTCAGTGGGAATAACGGGAATGCTTGGAATTAGCACGTCTTCTCCAATCGACTTTCCGTTAAAAATAGCTGTCTCGATTCTTGCCACGTCTTCTGATTCTGATGCATGTGATCAGGTAACATATAAAAGTTGTCTTCCGATTCTGAAGCATGTGAATTTGCAAGTTGTAACGATTAGTTTGTAAATTTGTAAACGATTTGTTCGTAAATTTTATTGTGTCCAAAATAAATGCTAATAACTCCAAAACCAGCACTTATACATAAGAGATATTAGTTTTTTATACGTTAATTAGAAATAATTTTTTATTGCTGATAGTTAAGTTTCTATAATATTCATTCTTAAAAAGGAAATCAGGTATTGATATGCAATTAATATTAGATGCAAAGTACAGAAAACACCCAAAAAAGGTTTTGAGAAGATACTAATTTTTGATTGTCGATATTTTAGTTTCTGTAATATTCAAAAAAGGAATCAGGTATTGATATGTGATAAATATTGAATGCAAAGTACAAAAAATACAGCAAAAGATTTTGAGAATATAATTTCCAAGCAAAATATGCATAAAACTTATGCATCCTATCTTAGATTGTTCATTATAACGGTCAGCAATTGGTTAATTTGTATTATAGGATCTTATCAAGACCCCAGTGCATTGCATTGGGATCCTACACTGGTGTGCAAAACTTAAGCAAAAGATATGTTTTTTGCCATAACTTCACGAGAAATCATCTGAGAGACATGAAATTCAGAAATGAGATACAGCATTTTGTTCTGAAAGAATGACGAAAACATAGTTACGCAGAAATGAATACAATGCATACAGTATGGAATCAAACAAAAAAAGGATTTATTGAACTCATAGTATCGTTACAAATGATTGTCTGTCCAAGAGGAAGAACAGCAAGCAGATGTTCTTTAATATGGGATATGCCCTCCCCTTACTGCAATGGTTGCTTCGCACCGTCTCCCCATACTCAGCACCAGATTGTCCAACAGTTCTTGAGGTAAGAGTGCCCATTCCTCAATCAGCATCTGTTTAAGTTGTCGGGTGTTCCCAGGAGGATGTAATCGTGCCTCAAGGCGTCTCCCCAAAGCATCCCACACATGTTCTATCGGATTTAAATCAGGGGAACACGCCGGCCAATCCATTCGAGTGATATCTTCACTTTCCAGGAGCTCCTCAACAGCATGAGTCCTGTGTGGCCGTGCATTGTCTTCCATAAAAGCGAAGTCTGATCCAATGGCACCTCGGAACAAACGCACATGGGGAAGGATCACCTCCTGACAATAGCGATCTCCAGTTACAGAGCCTCTGTCAAAAACGTGGAGCTCAGTCCGTCCGTTCATCATAATGTCTCCCTAGACGACAACTCCAGAACCACCGAAACGGTCTCTTTCCGTTATGTTACTGGGATGAAACCGTATCCCGACATCTCTCCAAATCAACTGGCGTTGGGAATCGCTTGTAACATCACTATTTCGCATTAACACTATATTAACACTATTTCGAATTTAATTATATATTTTATAATAAAAAAGGCATAGAAAAATCATAAATGATATCAAAGTAATTTTCAGTCTTTTGATAACCCTTTCGATCCTATTTCTACATGATTAAAATTTTAAACCCCCTGTAAAAATTGCTCTATCTACGATAAGCCATGGCATAGTAGGATTTATTTATCCAATAAGGAATGAAGTTTTATTTCCAGAACGTATATGTCCAATGGGGCCTAGACGATTAAGTTAAATGGGGTAAGAAGATTAATTTAAGAAAATCGTCTCTGTTCAAATCTCAGTTAAACATGCTCAACAGTGCATTTATAACCCCAGACAATGATACATTTAGAAACCTGTTTTATTTATCCATATGGGTACTCTCATTTTTCAAATTATATAACTCAGCAATGGAATTCTACAGATGGGTAAAATCAATAGTATGCTTATTAGCTGTTTCCCATCTGCGAAAAGAGGGAGGATGGGGAACAGCTTAGCCTTCGCTACTCCTTCCTTTTAAATGCACGTACTTTTTTTAGAAAAAACTTCGTTCGCTTGTAAAATGATTTAAGTTCTGCGATAGACCACGTTCTTTGTGCTTTTTAAAAACTATTGTCATTTCCTTTGAAGAAAATAATCGCTTCATTGCAAATATTTTTGGCATTATTATTTAGTTTTAATTATGATTATGCATTTTCAGAAAGCAGTAAACTTTTATATGAGAAAAACAAAACAGCGTAATCTTTTGAAATAATACATTTACTGAATATTTTTGTTTAACTCAGAGTATATTTTAGGCTGCATGATACTATTAAAATTCAAATACTCATTTTTATAGACCATTTCTTTAAAGGCCTTCTGTTTTGCAAAAGAAATATAGTTTTAATATTAAAGATAGATCAAATAGTAAAAAAAAAACATTTGGTAGAGTCATATCGAATAAGTTCGCCATTATAAATGATTCTAAGTTTATCAAAAGCCCTAAAAATCCTTCTCTTTCTATGGGGTACTTAAAGAAAAAAAGTTTCATTTGCGTAAGCGATGATTTAATTAGTTGCTTATGATGATTAATATGTTTACGACTCAGTAAATTACAAAAACAAATGAAGTTTTTCATTTTTTCCCCCTTAGCGCATTAATTTTTCTTTTCAAAAAAAAACTAAAATCTAAACTTTTTTTTTCATTTTGACTCTCAATTTTAACATAACACTTTTTGCAGGTTTATTCGAAGCTATTAACATGTTCAACGAGAATATATTAGCACTAATTTAAATATTTAAAATTTCAAAGTTTTCGGTTTTAAAATAAAAACTGAATCCATAATGAAAATTTTTTATTTCTTTCACAATAATATTTAATGTTTTTAATGTTGTCACATGCATTTTGCAACAAAATATCACAGTCTCTGGAAACGAGAAAACTGAAGTGATATTGAGCGAATAAAAATAAATGTATTATCATTTCGGCTTCTATCTTGTAAGAAATCTTGTCCATCTCTCCCTCATTGTAATTGGTTGTTGCAGTGTGAAATAAAATGGGAATTGTGACAAGAAAATAATTTCCAACTCTCCTATTTTTATGTTTAAAAAAATACTTTTGTATTTTGAATGTTCGAATGGATTTTTAAGCCTACGCAATGCATATGTTGATCTTTTAAGCCAAAAACTGCCCAAATGATGTGCTTTTAATAACTAAATACAGTACACTCCCGAATATCCGGTTCTCGACTATCCAACTTCCTTACTATAAGTCCTAATTTTCTTTTATCGTAATTAAAGGAGGTAGGGAAGGCATTGCCCTGGCAACATTGCCAAGGCATTGGAAGTGGGCGTCTGCTACGATCCTTCTATGCGTCACGTGCTAAATGCAAGTTGTGGAGGGAAAAGAGCAGCGTTGTGATCGCTGTTCATTGCATCGTCAGTACGTAAAGGACTTCAGTTGTTGCCGATGTTCGTTCTGTGTAATTATAACTACACAGAACGTACAGTATTCGTAAATTGTTCTTGGGGTAGACTTAATGCTTTTTAAAGTATACCACAGTGAAGATTACAGAATTCATGCTACAATGCGAACACTTTATATCCTTTAACTTACTTTTCCGTAATAAATTCTTGAAACACGCAGTGTAGTATACAAACATGTATAAACTACCAATATAGAGCCTTTTATTTTTACTCGACACGTTACCGGCAACTGCTTCTATGATTCACGAGACCGAAGCCGCATTCACATTTTACGTAGCTTTAAATGGAGGGCTTAGTACTCAATAAGAAGTGAGAAAATACTGTTACGAAATTTCCGCCGGGGCTCGTTTGGATAGTGGAAGTGATATGGTGTAAAGAACGCTCAATCAGCAGGCGGCAGTAGAAAAAGAACAACGACGTTTATTTACACGAAGATACACAGGACAGCACAAAAGCGACAATTATATACAGCACAGAAGACGATTATCTTCGCCCGAGACGTGTAGCATACAACAGCACACACTGCAGCATACAACCAGAATCTACTGCAGACAGTAGCGCACAGCTCAGTTCAGCACTAGCTTGACTCCGTCACTTCCGACTATTCTGTCTTCGACTTCTCCGACTCGGACTCCGCTGCTCCCGAACTCGGACTGACTTCGCTCCGTCGATTCCGCTTACTCTTCTTCGACCACTCCGTCCACTCTGACTACTGACTTCGGCTACTCAGACTTCGCTGCTCTCGAACTCTGACCCCTACTGCCTTCTACCTACTGCCTTCTTCCTTTTATAGGTCTCAGGAGGCGGGGCTAGAAGCCTCTCAACCAATCAGGAGCGTTCGAGGCGTATCTCGGTTCCTACTGGACGGATCGGGAAAATTCTTGAAGTTTCGGGTATAATCTATTTTGGCGCCAAAGTCGCCAAATTGGTCGCCAAGTCACCAAATGGTCGCCAAGCTCTGGGACCTCCGACGCGCCACCTGGACTCTGTCCCATTCAGATGACTGTGAAACTTTCTTTCTGTTGATGGAACAAACTATGCTGGGAAGCCGAATTCCAGGTTTGTAACAATACGTATTATAGCTTTGAGTTTTAGTATAAAAAGTTTGTCTTCTAGTATTGGTGAGCAAAGAAACGCGTTCATAGAGCTCCGGTCTATCCGGCCTTTTTTTATCCGATCTGCCCTTCCGCCACCTTAAGCCGGATACTCGGGTGTGTACTCTAACAAAAAGCAATTTTTAAATATTTTAAGTGAAATTAATAAAATGTATTTAACATAATATAAAATAAATATTTGTATAAAATTTGGTTTTATAATGGAAGAAATTTATTTTTATATCATACAAAATATCTGTAAAATAAAACAAAAAATATAAGGGTATCTATCTATCGATGTAATTCAACCTAAGCGGTGAACACGACAGACATGAATAAATTTCATAACATTATAGGATATATGTAGATCAACTGCGTTATTTCAAATTTTAAAATAAATTAATTCTTGAAACATTTAACAAAACATGGAATTTTTTTTTCATTTCCCGTTATTTACTTTAGAAATATTTATTACGCAAAAACTAATTTTACTCTATCATAAAGATAAAAAAAATTAATGATATTTTGTTGTAAAATATTTTTCTCAAATTTTAAGAGTATTTTCAGACTTCGCTTGAATCACACTTTGCAACAATGAAATAAGAAAAAGATAGATACTTCTTCCTGAATACTATATAAAAAATAAAAGAGAAAAATTGAAAGATGAAGATATTGTTCAATCTTCATCTTTCAATTTTTCTCTTTTATTTTTTATATAGTATTGGTAGCATTTTCTATTGATTGTTACAAACAATCCTATTTGGCTCAATATTTGATACAGACCAGCAATTTATATGATAAAACTGTTTATGAATTTTATCTAACAATTTGAATTTTGTTGTTATTATCTCCCTTGAATATAGGTAGATAAGCAGTGAACGGATATCGATCAAAATTCAATTTATATATGAATTTGATTTTAAAACCACACACTAAATTCCATCCACCTAGATCACACCGTTTTTCGGTTATCATATTCACAGACAGGCATAATTTCAAAAATTTGCTGTTCCGAATCAGATATATAATATCTTAAATTCGAATTTTCGTAGGTTATAATATTTTCTCTACGCATATTTACTATACGAGAAATATAAAAATAAATTACCTCTATCAGTTCTTCAGATGAATGTTGTATAAGAGTTCAGAAAATGCGAAAAGACATTTTTTTCTTAGCATCTTTTGAATTCTATTAAATTCCTAAATGATTTTGACTTAATTGCCATGTCACATATCATCCAGGTTGGCATCCTGCTTCATAAAATTCTATTACTTGCTTATACCTAATTGTTTTCGTAAAGTCAAAATCTATTTCCCCTTCAGACTCTTCCATATACATTTTTCTTCCATACCTTGATAAAATTCTCAGTAACTTTTAGTCCAATAATCCAGAATATAATCCTCGAAGCATGGATATCGCCTAACTCAATGATCAGCAAGAAGCCTTTCTGACACTCGTTAGGAAAGAACTTCCAAAGCTATGCCAGGTTTTGTTCACGGCGCTAATTGGTTTGATGCAGCGTCTCATAAACAAATGCTCCGGGATCAGCTAATCGCATCCGCCTAAAAGGATAGACGCTGTCCTCGTTCGGAAAGAGGACAGTATTAACGTTTATTTCCTCCAGAGAAAATGGCAACGCTCTGGGAGTGGCTGACTGATAAAATTATGCGATGTTTATCTTATGGGCGAAGAACGTAATTCCTTTTACCTCCGCAGATTTCTGGCAAATAAAGAGGGAAATAGATGGTGAAGGCTCCTTTGAGCGAAACATCGAAAGTTATGGCAAGTAAAAGTGGCATTGCTGCTATCAAGCAACGAATTCAATGGATATTAAGAATTAGAAAATTTGAGCAATTGCTTTAAAAATGTGATATGAAATGGTAAAAGCAAAGATAATATTAAAGCGCAACAGGCATTAAAATAATCATT
>JAPMOR010003110.1:629651-651187 GCA_026543865.1 Argiope aurantia | reverse complement strand
ATATATTCACAGAATATTTCTTCTTCAATCATGCCTTCACTAACTTGTTGAAACCGTTGACATAACTAACATCAAACAGTTAATTAATCTGCTTATAAAAATGCTTAGAGATAAAACAAGAACAAGAAAAAAATGTGTTTTCTACTTTACTTCATAGGAATGTTTTTCATACATCAAGAGATCTGAGTAATGGGTAATGAAACATCTCTGAACCATATGACTACGAAAAAAAATTACATTTTTTTTACCAGCATTTAGAGACGTCCACTTAGCATCTTGTTTGTGCTTTTCTAGGCTTTCATGAAGGATAAATAGCCTAAGGAACTAAGCTTAAATGAAAGGATGCATTAAATGGAGGTAAAAGCTCTCATGATGTGTATTTGTTTTTGAGTTTGTTATTAAGGTTTGAAAGCATTTTTTGTCAATTATGGGAATAGTTTTTCTTCCTTGCATTTATACTCTCATGATTTTTTAGTGAATTGCTAAGAAGTGGAGAATATCATATCCATTTAAAGATTTTACTATTTACTGTTCTTTTAATGAATAACGAGAATGTGAATATTGAAATATATCTAAGATGTTAGTATTTAGAGATATTATTATTTTCGAAAGATCTATTGTCTAGACATATTAATATTTTCGAAAAATTTATAAAATTTTAAGTTCAAATATTAATGATATTCGTTTATATAAAGAAGCTTTTTATGAAATTTATTTAAGTTTGTGAAACAATGCGGCTTACACAAAAATTCAATTTAAAAAACACGAATAATTTTACCTATGAGTTTATCATAAGCTATTTTTTATCCAACTGAAAGGGAGATAGAAAAATATTTGATATTGATTTTATTGGTGATGGTGGAGGAAGTTAATCGATACAAACTGTAGACTTATCATTAATAAATATATCTTTAAGGAAAGGAATTTTTATATCTTTGGAGTAAATGAACTACGTTGAGAAAATATGTTTGTATAGCGCGCTCTTTTCAAACGCTGAAACAGCTTTTAAGATTGACAGCTTGTCAATATAAAAAAAGTTTGCTTTCCGATGCTACGAAAAAGAATAAATGAAATATGTCTTTTGCAGAATTCATATGTATTTATTAGTATAATTGAGCATAAATGAAATCAGCTGAAGCTTTGATTTAAAGACTATTATGACTAATAAATTGTAATTTTACACGATTTTAAGTTATTATTCAAACAAAATGTTGTATTTTGGCTTAGGAAATATGATAGTCTTTTCATGAACTGTCATATAAAATATTAGAAATGCATTTCTTTTTTCCCAGCTTCTATTATTGATAATCTGCAAATACTGACAAATGTTTCGCATTTGACTGAAATCATTTTAAGAAATTTGCATTGTTTAAAATAATATTTTAATACTTAAGAATAACTGATATGAAAATAGTTTTGAAAAGCACATTCTTATTAGTATACTAAAATGTAGAAATTTTTATTTTAATCATTTTCTACATAGTAGTCTTTGATTTGTAATTCTATTGAGAAAATATTAATACAGATTTTTAATACTTTTCCAATTATTTTATTGTTTCGTATTTAGGAAAATTAATATTTAAAATTAATGTTCATGAAAAAATTTAAATAAATTACGATTCTGTGCAGAACAATAATGCTATTTAAGATATAGTCAATTGGAAATACCAATAAGTATTTTCCCAGTCAAACAGGTATTAAAAATAAAACGTTTAAAAAAGAACAGTTCCTGGAAAAGGTTAAAAATTTAATGAAATGTAATGTTCAAGTTATTTACAAAACATAGCAATCACTGCTAGAAAAGACAGCTGATGTTTCGTAAAAGGCTTTCCTTCTTAAAGGAAATGATTCATTCAGCTGCGTGACTACGGGGAGACAGGCAGGGCAAGTGCCATCACAAGGGGACGCAAAATTATGGAATAAATTAATTGTATTTAAAGAAAAAAGTACCTTTTCTTTTTTCAGTTAAAACATCACTGAATTTTCCAAATAATTTTGCTTTGCTTGGAAAAGAAATAAATCTTTGAAAGATATATCACAAAATATATCTGGGAAATTATTGAGGGTTTCCTAAATGAAGGGAAAATCAGCGATTTCGCAGCAGGTAATTTTCATCTTTCGAAAGACAATTTAATCTTTCAAGAAATTAATATTTCGATGATAAACCTTTTTACTTTCTCCATTTTTGAATTATTCAAAAGAGAAAGCATTCTAATTGTCAAAACATTTGAATTCGAGATTTTATGAATTTCTACATTTCAGATCTCCATGAGTCCAAAAATTACATTTCTGATTTTATGTTTGTCCATTGAACATGATAGCTAAAAAAACTGGTAACAAAAATGAAACATTACCCGAAATTTATAATGGGAGCTTTATACCAAAGTTTCGTTATTTTATCACATTTTTGACAAGACCTGTCTAAGAGAAGTATTTTGTTTTCGTCCGTCCATGTTCATATAAGCAATCACTGAAAAGCGAAATAACTATATAGACAAAATTAAACATGTATTCATCATTAGAATTGCAGATACCTATCTTATTTTGGACCCAATCCTTCATCAGGTCTACCGGTATATATATTTGTTAGTATGTGGTCTCTATAACTCAAAAACTCAATGACTTGTTCAAGTGAAATTTGGTATGTAGTCTTATCACTTGTACTCTAGATGTGCATCCAATTTTGGATTCAATCAATGAATAAAAACATAATTCAAAATCCATATTAAATTTTCTTAACAAATGTTTAATGAAGCACGAAGAACCCTTAATTGTGTTAATATATGAAAAAGATGAAGGGAGAACATTCATGCTGGTTTTTAAACGTCTGATAAATGAAATGGAATCCTAATGGTGGAATTTAAATTAGCAGAAATTACATATTTAATTAATCCTTCAAAAATAAACAGATTCTTAAAAAATCACAAACTGTGATAGTTATATGCAACCAATGCTATTCAGAAACAACAAATGAGAAAAGCTACGCATATCAAAATATCCTCAGTTTTCTGTTTGAATAACTGAGTGGAATTTTCTGTTTATTAATTTTAAGCATGTTTTGCAACTAATTGAAAGTAAATAAACGTAGCAGCCGATGACTTGCTTTACAGAAATTAATTTGGGGCAAATTATAACTCGATTTGCTTACATAGTGATAATTAGTATACATAAGATTTTTTTAATTATGATTTGCTATGTGTTTATTTTTTCATTTATTAATAGTGTACGGCGAATATTTAGTAAATTTCGAAAATAATCCCTTTGTAAACTTCCAAGAATTTATGTAATAATTTGTTAAAAATTTAATTATTTAAAATAATTAATACTATAACAATTCCGATTCCATTCTATATTTTTTAAATGGCAGCATTCACATAATGATTTAATGCTGATAGAGCATTCTGTAGTGAAAACATTTAGAACACAAATAATAGGAGAAGAATTTAATTTTACTATAAATTAAAAGCTCCCCAAAAAATTGAAGCAGTTCTCTGAACAAAAGTTTGAAAGAAATTATATTAATTTTTGTAAAAATTTTGACCAGTGTTAAAAAAAATTGGTAATTTTAGTTCATTAATAAAAAATATTTTTCAATAACAAATTTTGTATTCCTTTTGCACAGTTTAAAAAAGACTCTGAATCTTTGTGTAATCTCAATAACCACCATTTTGAATGTTACTTAAGTGTATTTAAAAAGTTCTTTAGGTATGTGACTACGTTAAGGCCGAATATTTTGAAAAAATTAAAAAAATCATTACATTTTTTAATATTTGCATAAAAAAGATTGAAACAGCCTCTGTGAAAAATATACCAGTTAAGTATCAAAAGGTTTTTTAAAAATTATAAAAAGGCCTTTGTTGGTAAAAAAGAGGATAAAGGCAAAAATCTTCAATTTTGTAGGTTTATCAAAAATTTTCATTGCTGGTTATTCATGATGGTTTCCTTTTATAGGTTTATCAAGAATATCCTTGGCTTAAATTTTGCAGATAACTTAAGAAATGCATTATATAGTTCCTGAGATAAAACAAAAGCTGCATTTTTATCCATTCTTTAACTTTCTTATTCCCCTTTTTTCACATTGTGAAGAATTAAACATCGATGAAATGTTTATAAATAAAGAGATTATTTATTCTATACTTCAGGAACTGAAAAACATGTTGAGAAATTATTATACCAAAAATAGGCCTTATATTTTAATTTATGAGGTTTTTCGTAAGAAAATTCTATCATATTTTATATTTAAGAAACTAGCATCTAAGGATATAAAATATCATTAATAATAATTTAATTTCTATATAACGCAAATATAGAAATCAGTGTAAATTCCCAAAACTAGTTTATAAAGAGACCTGTTCAAATATTAAGAATATTTAATTAAAAAATTTCGAAAAAAAATGACTTTTCAACTTAGTCACCTACCTTATACAAGCGAAAATCTTAGCAAGGAGAAAAACAATCACAACTATTTCCTTCTCTTCTTAACAATATGCTTATTTGTGCGAACCTGCGAACTGACTCTGCTCACCCTCTGCATCTTTAATAAACGGAATATATTCGCATTGCCGAAGCTGCAACTGATTCTACGCGTGTCAGCGATGTCACTGTGCTGTCTCGCGCTTATGACAGCTTTGATGAATAATCGTCTGGGAAACCTCTCGATCCTGGCCAAATTAGCATCCATTGTAGAGGCCTGATTACCTGTCTTTACCTTTGTTGGCGATTTGTGTCACTTAGGTCGAGGACCTGTGTTCCAGAGTAATTGGTTGGTGGCTTGACAAAATTAAGCAGTAGTGGGGCATTAGCGTTGCCGTTAAATTATTTTAGAGCAACTGAAAATACTGATGATAAAATATGTCCTTGTTCAGTAATTCAATAAATAAACGCATTTCTGTCTTCTACTCTGTAATATTATTGGCTAAATGTGGAATACTTGAGCAAAAAGTGAAATTATAACAGAAAAATCTATGATACTTTTTGATTATATGCATGTCCTTTTTATTATTTTAACACCTCTTAGGTTTACGAATTGTAACTTGTTTGAAAGGGTTGATAAGACTGAATAATTATTAAAAATCTTAAAATTTCATTAGTATGCTGTTATGTTATTCTTCAAAAAATATATTTCTATGTTTTATTTCTTTATTTCGTTTTCAAATCACAACAAATTACATATAAAGGTGTTTCAATTGTTAAAAATGTGATTCTTAAATAAATGATAGAATTATGCCTTTTGTATTGAAGGAATCGAGACGAACCAGATCTCTGTTAGCAAGAATCCAGAATTTATTGATAACGGTTAAAAACATAAGTACCTTGATATCTCCTCAGCTCTGAACTTAAGCATTAGATTGTATAAATTTCAAATTTTGTACTTTCTCCATTCAGGGGCTTAGATCATTGACGACAAACGAGAATTTTTCAAAGCATTACTATTGATGTTTTAGTACATAGTTGATGTATTTTTGAACATATATTGATAAGAATATTTAAATAGAAAAGAAAAAAATATGAATAATAAAACACACACAAACAAAACACATCGAAAATGAACAAAAAGAAATATATATATATATACACACACATGTTACAATCAAAACGCGAATTATCTACGGAAAACGTGTTTTAACTGATAGAACTTTATTTTGAAGAAAAATATTTTTCACAAAAGTAGCGGGCGAATCCTTGTCCAATTCCCATAATTGCTTTTCTTGCTGCTGTTCTCAGCGAAATTTCCTGATCCGGTATGTGTTCTTGAGTCAAGAAAATTTGCGGCGATGCATCGAATTGAGATCTGAAAATCACTGAATATATTAAATTCTTGTATCAAACTTGTACTTTGATTAGATGTAATCTACTGTATAAAAATAATATAAGTAATAACCATATATTTATTAAATAAATACTGAATAAATTAAGTTTCAATATCATTTTTTACCTCAAATAACAGTTTGTTCAGAAGACCATCTTTCATTCCAATTTTGTACAGGCCATCTTAATTGTTCTTCGAGCACTACACCGATGAGATTTTGCGAATCAGCTTTACTCTATCAACAGCTCGAATGGGAACAACATAAAACTCAGAATGGGTTGCATCGGAGATCTTTTGCATTCGTTTGGCTTGCTTTGTTAAAGTTTCTTTATTTTTTTCTAAAGTTTGTAAAGTTTCTTTTTCTTTCTAATTAGAAAAATGTTGGTGGACTTACTAGCAAGCATATGTTCCCCTCATTATGCTTATCCAATGTCTTGCTCTTCGGCATTCCTGTCCTGGAAAAATTCCCGTGGTTATCCTGTAGTCTTCGATATTTTTATAATATCGGATGGAAAGGTTGAGGTTGTCATTCAAAATCTTGGTTCAATCCCAAACATAGTTTTGTATGATGATTGTTTAATTCTTAAATGTAGAGCTATGTTTTTCATGAATTGTACAACACGAAGATTTGATTATCTTTCATCCATGAAGCTAACATATTTTTTACGTCTTGCTTGACCCTCTCAACCGAACCCTGCGACTGACTGTGCCAAAATTTCCCATGAACAATCTTCAATTCTAGCCAATGCGTGCATAACTACTCTATAATGGTATTTAAAAACTCTCTTCCATTATCAGAATGCAGTATACAAGGATCCCCTAATATCAAAAAGATATAAAGTACTTGCAAAGCAAGCTCTTCCGTTCCTTTGCTCTGAAGTGGTCGTATTGGATTGTTCGGAAAGAAATTTCGCTTTTTCCGACAGAGGATTTAATTGTATTTTTTTGCACCCAACTTCACATTTAAACCGTATAATTTTATATGCTTTGAGAGCGCATATAGCAAGGCTTGTGTGTGAAAAATTCCAATTAATTTTACGCAGTGGTTTTTGGTTGGTGCCCTTTTAAATATGGAGAGCGATAAGCAGCATTTTCGACATATCTTACTGTTTTACTACAGAAAGGGTAAAAATGCTGTTCAAGCCAGAAAGAAATTGACCGATGTGTATGGAGAAGGTGTGTTGACAGTACGCCAGTGCCAGAACTGGTTCGCTAAATTTTTTAGATAGTAAAATATTCACCTCAAATGAGGAGGTCAAAAACCACCTCGATCAGTTTTTTGGCAGCAAAGACCAAAAATTTTATGAGCGTGGGATTATGCTATTACCAGAAAGATGGCAAAAGGTGTTGGACCAGAACGGCCGATATATAATTTAATAAAGTATTTGTTTATTATACGAAAACTGTCTTTCATTTCCACAAAAAAAAAAAAAAAAAAAATAGAAAAGAAAAACGAAATTACTTTCCGAACAACCCAATAGTAACACAAACTTTGTCAAATGCTTCTGATAAACCATAATAAACCTAAATTCATTATCTGCAAGAGACTGCATGTTAATCAAATCCACTTGGCAGCATCCATTCATTTCTCATTTACAAAACCAAACTTTTCCTTTTTTTATATTTTTTTTTCAGTTGGCATGTTTCATACATCCTTAAAAACATGTGAATCCTCTCAGTAGTTATGTTAGCAAATTTTCTTGAATTTTCAACTTTAAATCAGTCTCTATTCCCATGTCCTATGGTCACATGTGCAAATTCTATAGCATCAAAACTTCTTTCACTGTTAAATAATATTTTATGGGCTCATTTGAAGAAACCAACATTTTTACTCCACTTATTTCAAGAATGTCAAACCTTTTTTTTCTGCGGTATTGAATTGAAGTCTTGCTAACGGCAGATTTTGCTTTTTCAACTTTAGATAAGAGACTGTTGTATTCACCATGTTCAATAGTATTAAAGATATTCTGTTTTTTATGTAAAAACTGTAATTGTTCAAGAAATTTATTTTTCCCATTTTCTCGTAAAAAGTATTAACAATTTCTTCACTCATCGTAAATAAATCAACAACACAAACACGTTCCAGCATGAATAAAACTAGATGACTGCACTTGCTTTGAAAGTTTCACAAGCAAGAAATCTATATTCATATGGCTTTAATTGGACAACACTTGAAATAACTAGAGAAAACGGGTTTTCTTTTGAGTTGTCAGTTAAAACGCGTTTTCCCTAGTTAATTCGCGTTTTGACTGATATACGACTTAAGAAAATAAACGGTTTTAGTACAAATATGTTATATTATAAATGTAGAATAGAATATGTGATATATAATTATTTATTACAAAATTATTCAAGCGACATTTTTCGAAAAGAACCTTTTAGAATTTCAGACAAATAGTGAAAAGGAAGAAACTAACATCACAATACATTTGTTCTTGAATTTATATATTTTTCTTATGATCGGTTCTTAATAATAGAAAGAAATCAGTAAGAAAATTATCAATATTTATACGTTTTCCTTAAATTTAATAAATAAATGATAAAAATTCTGAAATATTTTATAAAAATACTTATTACCACAATTGAAAATATGTATCTTATGAAAAAACTGGGATGTTTTATTATGGTTTCTCATGGGAATTACATTTTTCCTTATTTAGAAAAGTGTTGTCGAAATTCATTTCATAACTAAAGTCAATGTTTAACGACAAAAGAATATCTTACAAGAAATGTATTGATGAACAGAAGGCTAAACATAAATTGTTTGGCATTTTTGCCGTATTGTTTGCCATTTTAATTTAATTTAATTTTCTTTGGCATTGTGCCTCCCATATAAGTTTTCGATTGAATTCTTCCGTTTCTGTTTCAGAATTGAAGAACGGCCCAGCCAGATTCAGAAGTTTTCGCTCTCATAATTCATGGCATATTCTTTCAATTAAGGTTCATTGTCATCAACAGAGCATTCTTCCATGGGATAATTAATGAGAAAAATACTTAATTTATCAAGAACTTCGAAAAGATTTCGTCAACACCCTCCCACTCAAACGGGGTAATGTGAATGATTTTAGAATTTGATAAGTATTATTTTCTAAAATATTGGTTAGCATTTATTCTGTAACTCCATACACGGCATTTTCTTGTTTCATAAATTCAATGAAATAAGTTGCGTTTTTTGCCTCAGGTGTCATTCTAAAAATGCTAAGAGAAAATTCAACATTGTTCCCCAAATACAACAAATGTCGAGTTGTATTTTCAAGCAGATTTTCCATATTTGGAAACGTTTGAGATTTTTCAGAAGCTTCGAAGCGTTTTATAATATGTGAATTAAATCCAGTTCTTTGTTAGTAATCAATTTGCGCTTTAATCGTAATTCGCATTTCGTCTGTGAAATAGGAAATGAATATTTCTTTATCAACCCTATGTTATATGTTAAGATACAAATTTTAGATATTATATACTTGCATATTTTTAATTGTAAGTGATTATAAAACGATTTATCTAATAGATATGTTTTTCTTTTATAATATTTACGTTATATTTGAAATTTGCTTTTTTTATATAATATAAAATAACCATTTAATATATAACTCCTAAAATATCCAGATCCCCTTATACATAATTTTAAATTCAGAAATTGTCAAGTCAGATAGTATTCACATAATAACATGGTTAATATACATCTTAATTACATTTTCATTTATGAAGTCAGAATTTCTTAGACAAGAAGTTTCAATAGTTAAGGCATCCGCTAAAATTTTAATGCTAATCTTCAATTATTTTTAACGCCTGAAAATACGATAAAAATTCATTAATGTCAGAAAGATATACTATAAGATTTCATGCATACTAACAAAAAAAAACTCTTAAAATCAATAATATCAATGAAAATTTTCAAGAATTAGTTGAGATCCCAATTAATATACGTAAGAGACAGTAGGATGAATCCATTCGTCAGATAATTGATTCTTACGCCAACCAATTCCTCCCGTTAATTTCAATACCTAGTAGCTGAATTTGAGTAAATTATTGTCTACACTAATTTGAAGCTTCGGTGATGCGAAACTGCAATTCAACCGTGTTGACAAGAGCGATAAATATTTGATTCCTATTGACTCTAATACCGCAATGTCATGTGGTAAATTATAAACGCATTCAAAATTTAAGGAAATGTTAGCCTGTTTGCGAGATATTTCACTTTGAGCTCTGGCTATTTCAGTATCAAATAGGTGTTTCAGTTTTCTTTGACTGTACTAAAATACAATGTGATCACATATGAACTTACAGTAGTTTCTAAATTTTGAAATCAATTCAATCACCAGCAAATAAACTTTTTTGATTTATGAAACAAAAAAATAAATGTAAGCCACATGATCGGAAAAAATTTAAGCTAATCTAATACACAATAAAATGTATTTTACACTAAAAACGTCTTTTCTAGGTTCAAAAATTCATCTAAAGGGAAAACAAACATGAATATTACATGAAGATGACAAAAGTGTACAAAGGTAACTTTTTACAAAGATAGGAAATAATATGTTAAATGGTTCACAATTTTTTAGGATTATCAATTAAATGTATATATCATGGTTATGCATAAAATTTATTATTTTATATAAGATGATCAATTATTTGGTGAAATAACTGGAATTCTATGAAGTAACTGAATTATATTGCAAGTATTCTGCTTTTTTTGAATATGACACTGCAAAATACAAACTGATATTGAAATTCACGCACCAAAAATTTATTGAACCATTGTACTGGATATCAAAATTTGATAGCACATCCTGGAGTTTCCTGCTCTTAATTATGGATGCTCAGGCAATTATACATTGAATTACGTGTAAAGCATGCTTCATCCTTTTATGTTATGGGCGCACGTGTCATTGGTTAACGTGTGAGCGATTCTTGATTAAATTGCACCTGTAACGTTTCTCAGCTTAACTTGGAAATACTTAATGTAAAAATGATGGCATACATTCTACTCATGATATTGCAGTTTAGAGATCAGGATCAAATAGATTTTAATGCTTTCTTTTCACAACATTAATTTGTACAAAATACCTGTTTGTATTAGATCAAGGGTTTTCTACAGCTTTATCCCACTAGTGGAAAATTCCAAAAATATTACTACGGCATCTTCGTTTTATTACGAGGATCTTGTACATCGTGAAGATATAATATGATAGCTTGTGTTAATAATTTATTTTTATCTTATCTGGCACCATGATAAATATATAAACACTAAATATCAGTTTGCCTCAAGATAATACTAAAAGCAGTTTCAACGCTTCATAATTGGTCACATTTCCATGAATTTCTTTTTCTTTAAGTCGTAGAATATCTCCGAACTTGGAATATCTAAGATTCCCTGTCAACTGAATGGATATATTTGGAAAGATTTATTAAAAAGAAAAAAAAATTTAATGTTTACATAAAGTACATGAAATAAAACATAACTATACACAATACAGTAATGAAAAAAGGAGTGTTTGGTGGGGAGAATAAGTCCAAGAATTTTGATGAAGTTAATATTTCTTGGAAGAAGGCTTGATTGTGGTAGGAGACGAAAATTTATTTAGAGCTAGGGCCTAGGGAGATCAAATCTTCGTTATCCTGCAGAAACCGTACAAGATTTCTAATTTTGATACTTTCCATGATTAGATATCTTTTTCATGAGTATAGTTGTCGTCGCCGTTCTGAAGCTTACATGAGCGATGAAGGACTTCAGAAGTCACTCTAAACAAGAAAAACATTCATGGTATAGTCGTCATTTCATTGCACTTCCTTTTTTATCACTTACAAATTCAAGATTCAATACTGTCAGTAAATCGTTGATTTAATGATTTATTTTAAACATTTATTTTCAGACATTTCTCAAAGAATATTTTCCTAGGAAAAGATGCAATTAATTACACTTCATTTCCTTATTTCCAAAATATGTGAAAATTCATACATATTTTTTTTACTGAAACTTATTTGTCTCAGAAAGCGAAAAAGATATATTGCAATTTTTTTGTACTGTAAAGAGAAACTTGTATTATTCTTTAGTTGGGAACTTGAATATGACTTGGAGCTATTGAATTTCTCTTTTTAATTTGAGTCGAGTAGTTGGAAGGAAAATCAATCAGACTCTTAAAGTCTTTATGAAAATAATTTTAAAGTATATTATTAAAATATTTTGTAATAATGGAAACGAAATACGTTTCATCAAATATGTTTATCAATAATGTTCTAGATTTTGGAATATGATTCTAATAGCAAAATCAGATAAAAAATCTCCAATCAACAGAATCATAAAGTACTTTTAAAATATTTTATTATATACGCATAAATGATTTCGAAATTGAATCGAATCGGAAAGATAGGAAGATATGAAAAGTGGAAGATCATTATTGCTGCCCTGAAAGAATGTTTATTAACTTTTTCCTCCCATACAATAGGAGAATCAGTAATGTTCTTTTAATTTCAAATACTGAGAACTGAAAATAGATTAAAAAGAAGAGGGAGGAAAGATTTATGCACAAGATTGACAATTTTCAAGAATTGCAAATCTGTTTTTGAAACTCTGATAATAATTGGCGAAAACAGTTTAAAGAAATGCTTACAATGCAACAAATCATGCAAATAAAATAAACAACTTGTGCTGTTAGGCTGAAAAGGCCACTTGAAAATAAAGAGAAACATTTAACAAACAAATTCTGTGTACTTTTAGAGAAATTATCAGAAGAAGCAGTAAATTTAATTACGTAAATAAAACAATTTTGTAGAAAAATTAATGCAATTTTTTATTGTTTCTTTACTCTTTCAGCAATTTGTTTGCTTTTTATTGCCCAACTAAACAATTAAATTATACCAATGAATAATATTCAACATACTGTATAAAAGAAGCCAGAAAAACTTAATGATGTTTTTAACACGTTAGAAATTATAACGATTTAAAAAACACTATTATATAAAAAAATCTATCAATTCCATCTGATAAAATAAATCCTTAAATGCATTTGAATGGGAATTACTATAAGAAGTCAAACACATATGTATCAAGAATAAATTTTATCAAATATTTGTTGAAATCCAAGAATTATAATTATCATATATAACGTCGACATCATAAAAATTGCTATATTATATATAAAAATTAACTGTCAAGTAATAATATGTATTATAATGATACTTTCAAAAATATATAGTGGCATTTTATTTTAATTTTTGGGCATAAATTTAATAATTTTGTTTTAACATTTTTGATGAATTCTTATAATACTATTCATTTACCCTTACTTTATTACAATAATCCAAACATTACAGAAATTCATTAATTTACTTAAAAAACTGGTACTATCGAAAAATCCGTTTTAGAGCCAGCATATGATGAGCGTCAGTGTAGTAGTAGTAAAGTGATCATAGCAACTTTACTTAATGACCGGCTATTAGTGTTTTAACTGGATTATATTGTAACCCATGTGGCTAAGTTATGGCATGCCTTCTTCGGATATTGAATATTGATGTACTAACAGAAAATAATTATATAAGATTTTGTTTTGTTGAAAAATCATTTCTTTCGAAATTGAGAATCTTAATTTCATAATACAGCTCGGACATATTCAAAGCAAGTGCAAAGAAAAAAATTCAACACAGTGCATGAATTGAGAGAGAAGTGATACATTAAGGTCTCATTAGGATTATCAATATAAATGCAGCTTTAAATAATTTCATAATATTTAAAATTCACTATTTGGATCGGAAAAATCTTACTTTAAAGAAATATTACATTTAAGATAAATTTTCTTTTTCTATTTTGAATTCAATAACGGCTTTTTGACTAATTTCTCTTACTTAAATTGACATTTCTTTCAAATCTACAAGAAAATTGATAATGTTCTCTAATTTTATAACAAGAAATTTACCTGAGAAGGGTGCTCCTATTTCAAACTTTCGCATCTCACTAATAGGAAAATATTTAACTATAAACTTACCTAAGGTGCACCAAGATCAAATATATACAGCTGATAAGTCTTACAAATAGTGATCGAACCTACAAAACTCTGATCCGAAAAAATAATCCCTTTGAATTTTGATAAAAGCTTGCACATTAGTGTCAAAATATAATAAATAATCCTTTTTATTTAATTAAATTATGGAATTTGAACGTATTAAAATATAAGTAAGCATTTTCAAAAGTTATGAATGCCATTCAAAGTAGCTGGTATTTTTGAAACTCATTAACAGCTAAATCTATTATTCACAAACAAGTAAGCTATTTTGATGGCAGACATGACTTACAAAGTAACAGGTGCTTCAATATCTCAGTTTTTGTAAATGTATCTTCTAGTAAATATACGCAGTATGAATAAAATTAAAACAATCTAACGTTATACGAAACACAGTGTATAAAACACAGCCGTTAAACTCTAAAAATATGGCAATAAACGAAATATAAAACAAAAAGAAAAATATTAAAAAACCTTTAAATATTAGAAAGATCAATTAGATTTTTATAGAAAAACAATCTTTATTTCATGTCTTCACCAAATTGCAATATATGGCATTAAATAATGTATTCTTCATCATCAATACTAAATAATCATTTAACCATAATATTCCAGAGACAGATTTGGATCAGTGTCTTCTAAACTGATGATTGAAGACTATATTACTTTAAAGAACCAATGTTTAAGGGAACCAAATACATGTTGAATTAGCTAATCTAAACCACCTACACATTGGTCAGGTATCTAAATTCTCAGCAGGATTTGGCTTGTAATAACTTAGTAAAATTTTTAAAAGGACGCTTTACTAATAAAAAATCTAGATCTGAGTTATCCCTGCCCTTCCTAGCGATGCGGAGTGAATTGAACAGTGAGAAATCGAGATTGGAATCCGAAAAACTGTGACTGAACCATTACTGACCGTATTTACCGAGGAGGTAGATCTCGTCATTACACAGAAGTAACCTGACACCACAACATTGTTACACCCCCAGGTAAGTGGGAATCTTCTTTCTTGTCTTGCAGCTTCTCATCCACGACTTCTTGTGCCTATATTCAATAGTTTTGATAAATAAATAAATCTGAAGTAAAAATAAAAACATGTAATTAACTTCTTACAGTTAATTTTTCAAAAAAAAAATCAAACTTGCGATATTTCCAAGATTTTTATCTCAAATTTGCTCATAAAAGTCATTCAATATACTTAGCTAGGGTTTTAATATATTAAGACCATATGCAATTAATATTTCAGAGCCTGGAAAAGATATTCATTTCAAGCAAAAAGAAAGTGTGCACTTTATCTTATCAACCCTTTTAAAAATTTGTAAAGTGCATTTGTGAGATTAATAATGGAGAAGAGTGTAGGTGATTAATAATCTTCGATAGAAATCCTTGAAATGAAAGCCGGTTTGAGAACGAAAAATTCCTTCTAAAAAAAATGGCGAAAACTTAACTCACTTCACGAGGCAACCCCGACTCCATTTATTAATAACTGTTCCTGATTAATCTCTTTACGGGGATCATGTTAGATTAATAGTTCGTCAAAAATGTGCTATACTTAGCACAGGCTTAAGATGTAAGTAGTTAATATATAAATGACTTGCGATATAAAGTGTTTGTTATGGAATTTTTTATAATTATTTGCCATAGCTTCTAAGAAGTTTGTGAAAAATAATTTTGATTCGCAAATTTTCTGCAATTAAATTTTATGAAATTAAATTTTCTTCCTCTAATAAAGACTGAAGTTTTAGCAATAATATGTATACATGAAGTGAAAAGAGAATTCAATGAGGTGTTATTTTTAATTCCAGAACAAGAATAACGAATCATATCTCAGTTAAATCAAAAAAAATATTTCTAATGCTCATCCATTCTACGTAAGAAAATGATTTTGTTTAGGAATAAGAAACCAATTTATTACTTAAACGTTAATTCTATAAGACATTAAAATAATTTATACAGCTTGCTGAGTCTCCACTAATAACAAAAATGCGTTTGTCTATTAGAGCTCAGAAGAAAAAATCTTTAACACAAAATTAACATATTTGGCAAATATATAATTTAAAAGATAGGAATTTGAACTTAGGATATATTTTTTAAAATTTTGAATAGAATTTTTTATTAATTAAAACTTTAGCAAAACTGTTTCATTTTTCATCACTATCATTTAAAATTATAATTACACAAAAATTAATTTTTACTGAACAATCACACAAAAATTATTATTTTTTATTTATCAATGTTTTACAAATTTAGTTGAGATTCAATTTTTTTATTAATTTTGACAAATTCAAATTGCAGTTTTCTATAAAATTTTAAAAGAAATAATTCGGCTAGAAGTGTGTGTTTGGTTGTTTTTCAGTGTGCATGTTTTTCGATAACCTAAGACGCAACGTATTAGAAGAATGAAAGGTAGTATATTTTTTTCCGTATTAGAGTTATTATTCTGTATTGCATAATTAGACAAATTTGTTGAAATTATGATTTATATATCGGTGTAATTTTTCGCATGTGTTTTAGCATGATATTTTAATATTAATGAGGCTAGATGGGTGATAGTAACAAGTTAACTACCAATTACTCGGTTGTGGTTCATCCCCACTATCTTATACTGTACTGTATAATTAGATGGACCCATACATTTAAGCTACAGCAAAGTAGGGACATTTTAATCAGACAGATGGACCAATATGAGGGGTGATTGGTGGCCTTGAACGCAGGTATATTATTTTTACATCAAAACTGATCTACTCCAATGTTTAGAATAGATCCATCATCAGGTAGAATACATGTTTGTTTATCCGTGTGTGTGTGAAAACGGCAAGATAAAAGTACTGGAGGTAGGTAAAATAATGGAAATTGTAGGCTTTTGTCAAATTTTAGAAACATTCTACGGAAATGGAGCCAATGTGCTCTCCATATTTCTCTTCACTATATGACGACATAAAACATAAAATATTACCATATAGTGTCAGTATGCGAGGAAATCGGATGAATACCTCTTCTGCTGGTTAAATAACATTCCCTTTTCACTAATTTTCGAATAATAAAGATAATCATGCACTTAATGTTACAAATATTTGAATGGAATTTATTATTATTATTATTATTATTTCAGTAACAATAAACATTTCTTAACTATCAAAGTAAATCCTTTGATGAAAAAGAAATAACTAACCTTTTATAATTAAATAGAAACATATTAATATAATATACTTAAAAACTCAACTTTCAAACATTTAGTTTTCATTCTCAAATTTTAAATTTCAAACCACAAAACTATTTTGATCTAATTGCAATAGTAGGTAAACTATACTATAATAAGTTATGAATTGATTTGATTTATTTAATTTAAAATGTCGTTTTGGAATTTGTCTGTGTCACTGAGTTATAGAGATTTTGTACTCTGTAAGGTTTCGGTGATATATAATCATTATACTTCTGTCAAATTAACTAAAAACTATGAATTGATATTTCATTCCAATTTACCTTTGTGTTCCCTACACCTCTTGCTAGTTTGTAGCATTGATTATCAATCAAACAGTGGATATTCAGATGAAATACTCAATAAAATATGCATTTGTCGGGTACCATATCGACTATTTATTGAACCATCAGGATAGAAGAAATATACGAACTTTTAAGTCATTTAATGTTCAGTTAATTAAAATATTTATTATATTATTATAAATATTACTAGGAAATTAAAGATCGATTTTATTTGATGTCTGGATTTTTTACTGGAGTCTAGAGTTTTGGAGTCTTTAATTACATTTGACGTGTTAATTTCAGACAAGAAATTAGTTTTTATTCATTAGCTAAATTATGAAATGTTAAAAACATTAAAAATCAAAATTTTTATTGTGATAAAGAATTGCATAAAAGTAAAGAAAGAATAAAAGATTTTTACGTTTGTTCTCTCATAGAAGATACTAATATGAATAAAAAACTATATGGTAGCTTTCATTTTGGAGAAAATCAAATTTATGCACATCAACGAGCAATGTGGACTTAAAAAATAGTAGTTATTCTCTTGGTTAACATGTAGACCACATGTAATTTCCTTGCTTCTTCTGCCTATAGGATAGCTAGAGGTGCATGAAAAGAATTAAATACTAGAGAGGACATGATTGTGGAGAAAGAAATAATATTCTTGAACCTTCGTCCAAAAGATAGAATCACCTTTTCTCTTTTTCATCTAAAGCAAAAAGAAATGAAACATCTTTACGAAAGCTCTTGATCAGGGTACTTTGCATATATAGGACAAAGAATGCCGGAAACAAAGCGGAAAAGAAAATTTAAAACTGGAATTTTTTATGGTTCCTTAAATCAAACAGCTCATAAGCAATCCTAAAGTCTTCGATTCCATAAATGAACAAGATCGAAAAGCATCAATCTAATTTTTCTTTGCTATTAAGAACTTTCAGTGCTTCCACAAGGAATTATTTTTATTTGAGAATTATTTTGATTCATTTCAGAACAAACTTAATATCCCCATGAACCTTGATTATAATGTGGGCATATTCATTACTATCATCGGTATTTAGGCAGTTTTCCTGAACACTTTAATAATATTAATGAACGGTTATGGGCAAATGAATATAAACAAATGTACTCGTTCTAAAGTAACGACAATATGACAATAGAGTAACAATACCAAGAATATAAGATAGTCATATGATGACAAATTACTGTTTAAACCTTCAAAATTATTGCGTAAATAATGTTCATTGAAGGAAGTCTATTAATCCTTAACTGGAGACAGGAGTCAAAATGACTCCGCGTTGTTCATCAGCTCTGATTATCATGTAGTATTTTATACTTGAATATAGTCATCTCCTCAGTACCTTCAAGTTGTTCTTTCAGCGGTATGGGGCAAAAGTCTAAGTATGAACACGTGCGTATAACCGAGTTAATTTTTTTCATTGTTGTTATTTATGGATTGATTCCATGTCTCAGAAAGTGCTTTGAATTTGAATACTGCAAAAAGAATAAAGAAATATTCTAAAAATAATATTTTAAAATATTATATTTTTCATTTTTGCTTGCTAAACTTTAACAGTTATTAACATTAGTGTAATTCCGTAATATCTAAACGAAATAAACACTCATTAAAAGATTGTTTAGGTTTTTTTATAAAATCTTTCCAGCATTTAATATTGTGACATTTAACATTTTTAATATTTTTGGTAATTGCATGATTTCCCGAATATATTGTGATTCCAAAAAATTATAATACTGCTTACAAAAGACCAAAAGGAAAAATAACAATGGAGACATTTTGACTCCATGTCTCTAACCAAATGAGGAAATTCATATCTCCAGTTATGGCTTACGGCTTAACGGCTTAACAAACGAAGCTTTCGGAATAGAGCAAAATAACTGTTCCCCTTGATTTATTTGATTCTTTTCATTTATAAATTCTAATCAAGATATTGTTAGCTTCCAATAATATTATTCTGTTGATTCCATTGTTTTGCAAAATTATTAAGGTATTGAGTTTCAATTTTTAAAACTTTCTTTCAATGCTTTAATTATATTGGATGACGGCCATTTGGATTCACAGTGAAATATTTCATTTATTGTTCTTTTGACTATCACAGGAAACAGAGAAAATGGAGAACCAATACCAGAGTTGATAGGATACTTATCCGATTGCAAATTACCCTGCATGCCTCTTCAGAAATTTCAACAATAAAAAGAGTAACAAACAAACAAAACCCTTTGAAGTGAAAAATACAGCAAGAATTTTGCTGTATTTTTGTTTTATCTGTTAACATTTTCAAATTTCCAAGCTTCTAATCATTAATTGGAAATATATAATTCATATTATGGAATCTTGAAATTCTTTCTTTCTTTATTCATTCTGATTTCACGACCTGTATAGAAACAGAGTTAAATTGACTACATAATTGACAGTTAAATTCAGAAAACATAAAAATAGTGTGTTATAATTAAAACTACGTATGTGCACGCATTTCTATGCACTAATAAGTTAGTTAAAATACATTTAAAATGATTGATCTTTAAAAACATGAAACAAATCAAGTTAATTAAAAGCGGAGAAAAAAGCGGAAAAAAGATTTAAATAAACCCATATAATCAGAAAACAAAAATTCATGTATCTCTCTATCTTATTACATTTCTAAATATCTCCATTTTCCCATGACAATCAACAAGTAATGAATTGCCCTGTTTGAAATGAAATAAAGAAAAACACAGCATAGTAATGTCAAAACACCTTGATTGAAGGACTCAAGTTTAATTAATTTGTTAATAAAACTTACGGAGAATTATTTCACGGCGTTATATGTATCGATTGTTCATTTCATTGTCATGGAATTCGGACCAATATTTTTTTCCTATTTTTGGGAAAAAAATCTCTAATAATATTAATTAAGCACAGCATCATATCATTAGATGGTTCTGTGTACCTTTCATAAAGAGAATAAAGGAATAAAGAAAAGGCAGAAGAAAATAAAATAAAATTGAACTTATTCATTGGTTTTCCCCAAATTGATCTTTACGAGTCAAGTATTATTAATGCAGTAGAGACGCACATATCATCGGATAATTATTAAAAACAAAACAATTAGTCCATTTTGTAGAAGAGAAATGAATGTGTCCAGAAATTTATTTGGTTTCAATCAAATACTAATTACATGGAATCTGTGATCGAAATTATGCTCGATTTATTTCTTTAGTATCCTTTTTTTTCTGAAAGAAATTAATTGGTTCTGTTGTGTGGCTTGCCTTTGAAAGAATTTTTGTCTTCAAGGATGTAAGGTGGTTGATGATAATTATGCTGACAGGAAACTAGTTGATATTTATATGCCATTTGGGAATATCATGAGATTCTTTTTTTTTATCTTCATATTAATTGGACCTCACAAGAACGATATCAGATGGAAACCAGATGTTGCGCAGCACTAAAATATGATTTCGTCATATGCAATTACGGTTCTTGAGACTTTACGCGTTACAGCTGGACATTGAAAAGAGAAGTGCGTAGGCTATAGATTATTTTGTGGGAATTGTTGTTATTAAGAATTTTGTTTCATTAGGATAGAAATGAAGATTTTTTTTTATTTACTCATCTTACTTGGTAGCTGTAAAACAGTACCAGAGAAACCGAGCTGTGTTCGACATTTTTTTTTCTGAGAAAATATTTAGATACGAATCACATACTGATTACATATGAATATTTTTCAATTTTACCTACATATGAACAGATCATTTAAATAGAAAATTTTTTGAATGCATTTAGTTTAACATGTTTTTAGAATTGGTTAACTCAATAACTGCATTGTTACAACTGGATATGAGCAGACTTTATTAGTATTCGGATAATGTCATATAGCGTCATCTCACAAAACTTTCAGGCACCAGTAGGTTATCATCCTATGGCAACAATGCAAGTATCACAGAAATTTACGAAATGGTGCTATATGTAATTGTAAGGATGAGAGCTGATAGAAAAAGGCTCTAATAGTTAGTTATAAAAGTTTTTTGTGTAAATCGCATTTTTTTCTGAAGAGACACGTATATAAATAAATTTAAAAAGAAAACCTTATCTAAATGCGAGTATCACAAAAAATTATAAAATGGCGCTTTATGACATTATCAGCATGAGAGCAGAAAAAAAAAGCTGTAATAGTTAATTATAAAAAATAATGTTTTTTTTGTGTGTGTAAAATTGTGTGTTCTCAGGAAAGATACCTATATAGATAAACTTA
>JAPMOR010003110.1:603362-624651 GCA_026543865.1 Argiope aurantia | reverse complement strand
TGCGAAAATGAGATAGAAAATGTTACTTGTTAAGCGACGATATAGGACTATCTTTTATACTATATTTTATTATGCCATCTAGATAAAGTCCTTTTATGTAATAATTTATTCATCTTGAAAATTAATGAATTTCTATCTGCTGAAAGCTTTATAAGCAGTTAATTTATTAAAGAAATGAACCATGGGCAATAATTATGCGCATGAACAGAGCAAATAATAAATAAATTTCCAACTAGTGGTTAGAATTCTAAATATTGTATTTGTTGATTTTCTGCATTTTTTAATCTGTACCTCATGTAAAGAGTATAATTTGTTTCAGTAAGTATGCTAATAATGCCCATGCTAATTATGGATTTTTTAACGTCCGACATAGTTATGGGATTTTACTTTTCGAGTTCTATTGAAGTAAAATATATGTGTACGGGAAAATATTTTAAATAAACTGAATAAAAACGTTTTCAAAACCCCCTTTTTATACATGTATTAAAACCAGAATTTTTTATTTTAATTATTTTCAAATTTTTTAGTTTTTAATTTCTCATGCAAAGTACAATGTTTATTCATGAGGAATAAATTTAAATCCGTGCCATGGCATATTCAATATTTAAGAAATAAATCTTTAAGAAATTAATCTTTTTATACTAGCACTTTTAATAAAGTACTGAAAAGCAATTTTTTAAATAAATACTCTTTAACATTAATATAAATTCATAAATGCTATAGATTCCCTAAATCCATTATTTATCAAATTGAATACCAGATGGCGCCACTAGTATGGAATTAGAATTTAATTCAATCGATCAATGTATCAGCTTTTTTTTTTAATTTTTGAAATAACAAACATTGTAAGAAATAATTGTTTATGAAATTTAACAAAGGGAGAGAAAGTATGTGAAAATTCAATCTTCTTAATCATGAAGAAAGCCTGATTTTAAAATGAGATTTTAAAGGATATAAATAACGCATTTTCCAGCCATAATTTAATTTTTCTCTAAAGTGCTGCCATAAGAGGACAGTATATGTGTTTCTTCACTGGAAATTATACAGCATTTTAAAAGTAGAACTCGGCATGTACTGGTTTCCCTCTGATGTTTCATGTTTATAGACTATATTCAAATGATATTTATTTCAAAAAGTATTAAAAAATTTTAAACTTTGTTCGGTATTCGTTTGAAAGAATTTATTTAGATTATTAAATTATTCAGCGAAACTATTTACCATTCATACATAAATTATCTCCATATCCGCCCTTTTAAACAAAATTAGCTGTTGAGCAAATCGAGTTAAGAATTTTTTCAAAGGAATAATAGCTTATTCCGATCTTTCAGGAACGCTTGAAAATTCTGATGAACTGAAATCATGTTAAGGGACCAGACTCAAGGGAAAAGAACTGGTGTTTAAATTCTGTGCTATTTAAAGGGAAAAATCTGAACTATATAATAAGTGAAATATAATTTTAAAAAATAAGAAGACTTTAAAACTATTTTTAAAGATAAGATTTGCAGTGAATGATTAAGAATTTAAATAAAACTACTTGATCCAAGAAGTTGATAACATTTCTATTTAATAATACTCTTCCAAAAGGGGGGAAAATCAATATTCTTTATTATAATGCATTTTCTTTTACACAATTTACGAATGATCAAAAATTATTTTTAATACTAGTTTAATGAATTTTTGAGTAATAAGTAATCGTATAATTGTGTAATTTTGAGTAATCGTGTAATTGAGTAATTTTGAGTAATCGTGTATAGTAAAGTCTGTGAGACTACACATTTTGAACTACACAATGTGTAAAAATAACTTTTCTTTAACATTTGCTTATTAATTCCTCCGACTTTATAAATAAAATTTATAAATAAAATTGGCAAAACAATGAGAGTGAAAATATAAATATACATTGCATATATCTTCTGCAACAATTTTTGCAATGCCTCATTAAAACCCCTGAAATGATGACATCAAACAATTAATTAATCAGCTTATGGGAGCGTTCAGAGATAAAACTGGAAAAAAAAAGCTAAGGTTCTTTTTTTGTGTTGCTTTGAAAGAATTTTTTCATACATCAGAAGATCAGGGTAATGGGTAATGACACATCTCGAAGTCATATGACGGCGAAAAAAATTAAAATACTTTCATTATTATTTTTAGACGGACACTTAGCATCATGTTTGTACTTTTGCAGGCTTTCATGGGAAATAAATAACCTAAGGAAATATACTTAGATGAAAAGATACATTAGATGCGAAAAAAAGCACTCGCATTTGGTATTTTCTTTCGATTTTATCATTAGGTTTTAAATGGTATTTTTTACTGAATAAACATAAGGCTTTTTCAGAGTTCCCTCATAAAACAAACATTTTTTAACTGTAGTAAAGTGGAAAAAATAGAATTTATTTATTTGATAGTTAAAAGCTACGAAAAATGGAGTTATTATTAATAAATTACATAAACTTATAATTACACAAATGCATGGGTGCTTCCGAATAATATTTTGCAAAATTGTGTTGAAATTAAAAAGACATATTTTATGTAAATGAGCTTGAACTAAAATTCACTGACAAGCAAGAATCGAATTTTTAAATCAAGATAATTATATTTACAGGTTCATTTTCTCACTAGGTTTTAATACTTGGCATTATAAGATAATCTGTAATAAAAGGTAATATTTATCTGGTTTTGTAACCGAATCGAAATGGAAATTCTAAGAAACAAAATTTACACTTTCCATACGTATATTTGTGAATAAATATTTTACTGCATAAAGTGATAAAAGCAGCTATTATTTTTTGGGATGTAAACAACTGGAAATAAATATAGCCTCTAAGAAGCAATTGGATTTTATATGGTCGAAGTAAGTATTTACTCAGAAAACAATTAGATGAAATGGTTATCAATTTTGCTATTTTTTAAAGAAAAAAAACCATTTACTGCTATCTGCAAGTACGATAATTTCTGGTAGAAAATTTCTGCTAATTTCGAACAATTTAAAATATTACCTGAATCATCAAATATTCAAAACCTCTCGGCTTGAAATACTTTCAAGAAATAAAGAAAAATCAGGGAAAAATCTTTGTATAAATAAAAAGTACCTTCTCATTACTGTATAGATATTCATATTAAAGATTATTAGTTTAATAATTCGAACACACACACACACACACACTCATATATACAGAACTGTTGTTACAACTGATTTTTAACTTGTCAGCAATGTGTCGCTGAATTATATAGAGCTTATGACAACTTTGTTGAATAACCTTTTGGAATACCCCTCGATCTTGGCTAATCAGCATCCATTATTAGGACCTGATTTAGGATCCTTTGGTGAAGATTTGTGTTACTCAGCCGATGGTTAATTCTCCAGCAATTGCCTGTTGGCCTGATAGAAATAAGCACTGATCAAACACCAGCCTCATTGTTGTTTTATTTTAAAGAATCTGGAAGCGTTGCGTAGGAAGTATTTTGTAGTTGAACAAATAAACATTTAATTTAACTCACTTTCATTTCATATCTTTCTAGTAATGGATTGTTGTTGAATGAGAAATAAGAAATTGCGCTGCGAACAATCACTTAGGCCTACGAATGATCTGCCTGACGAGTTCGCAAAAATCCCCTACATCAGGCTAAAATATTTCCTCGCTTTATTTTTAGCATCATAAAAAATGATTGCAAGAATTTTCGTTACTCTTCCTGTTTGTCTTCCTGTCTGTATTATTTGCACTTAAACATCTTAAGTATTTTTTATAATTTCAAATTTGATTAAAAATTAAATGGGCTGTATTGAAATGGTTTAGACTCTGAGAATAACATATGATTGGCAATAAAAATTGTTGATAAAGGTTTCAGAACTGATATATTACTGCGTACTTCAACAATAAATTTCTTTCGGTGATCAGATCAGTTAATGGAATTTTTGCTATAAAAGATGCGAATTTGGTACCGCGTTAACAAAACATTCAGCATCATACATTAGAGATAAGCAGACTTTTATCTCACGTGCTATCTGAATTCATCAAGACTAGCATAAATAGCAAAAAACACCATACTTCGTTTTCACCAGGAGTCCTTGACTGTTGGGCTTGATTAAATCTATCACACCAAGTGGGATTAGGACCACTATTACGTTTTACATGTACACCGGCTTTGAGAACGACCTCTTTTCTATTTGTCTGAATGCTGGGAAATTTTGCTTTTCGATATACGTAAACACATGAAGTATTGCATATTATTAAGAAAACAAACGAATATCTAACAATCCATAGTTACTCTTTTGCACTTAAAATATGCACACACATAGTGCTAAATAATTCATGAACAATATATTTTAAGAGAAGCGTATTTAATATTTTCGCTTATTGCCTGAATTTAGTTAAAAAAACAACAATTCTTAATATAAACGCAAGGAATTTTACTTGAAGAGATTTATGACTGTGTTGAGCTAATATCTGGGTCTATATTTAGTAATTCAGTTGTATTGATATCTGATCCAGAATACTTCGAATATCTGCATACTTTTAGTGCATTCAATATATTATTTTCTATTCCATTTATTTACATAATAAATACCCGCTTTGATCTTCTATAAGACTAGAGACTAGTTTTCAGGTTCTAAAAAAATAAATCACTGTATGTTTTGATACCCATGAAATAGACGTCAAAGGTTAACTGACCTCATATTAGAGTGGGCGGAAGTTTGAGGGAAAATGTAACGATTCAAAGATTTTCCACACCAAATGGTCACTTTTCAAAATTTTATAATTTGGGTGCAAACAGCACTCGTATAACTTAGACGCAGTTAATTATTGTAACTAAATTAAACTAAGTTGACAAATATCTTCTAAGTGAAGAAAGAGATCGTCATCAGATATTTTTGGTGACTTAGAATTCATATTTGTTTTCATTTCTTAAATTATAAAAATAGAAGAAATTGGTGAGAAAATAGTCAGGCTTCTCAGATTTATCTCTTATATGTTATAAAATTGTTTCTAAGAATTTAAATTGAAAAAAAAATGAATAAATATTATGCTTAGGAACATCAATCCCCCCCCCCCCTCCCCAAATTCCTACTTTTTTTATACATTCTTCATTCTTTAAATTATAACTAAAGGCAATGAATACTCATTTCAATGCAACAGATTAAAATATAGCACAGGAAATATTCCGATTAACATGATTCTGAACATAAATACTGGCTCATTTTTGTCCTGTTGCTTGCAGAGTTTATAGATTAAAAGCTGTTTTACATTGTTGGTTTCTTATATAAGATTTCGAATGCATTTTTTCACTTCTGTATAAGAATCGGGAATGTCTTGGCCAGTGACAGAAGTTTTCTCCTTCATAATTAATGGTATATTCCTTCAATTAAGGTCCATTGTCATCCGCAGAACATTCCTCCATGTGATAATTAATGATAAAAATATTTAATTAATCAAGAATTTCGTGCTGGCTTCGTTAACGCCCTCCTTTTCGATGTCAGTAATGTAAATGATTGAAGAATTTGATTAGTATTATTTCGTAAAATAATGATTATTATTCAATCAGAAATTCGAAACATCTCAATTTCGTTTTTCATAAATTTAATGAAACAATCACAGAAATCATTTCGTGTGTAATTAGGGTTTAGATAAGAAATTATTTTTTTCATTTTAAAAGTTTCTATTTATGATAGATTACGAGGAAGTGTATTATTTTTACTAAAATATTATAAGTTTCCAACTATAATCTCAAGTACATTTTCAACGCGTAGAAATATTGTTATTTTGTAAGCATAATTTTTTTACATGAATGTATAAATACACTATTTATTTGTGTTAATTTCGCATTTAATTATACAATTAATAATCATTTTTTAAAATTTAATTTCAATATAGAAAATCAATTTTTTGTTAACTATCTTTTAAATTCAATAACTCTTTATTAATTTTCAAACTTTAGTGAAGTTTCTCTGAGTTACATGTTAATCCTTAATGTTGAGGTTCTTGTATAGCACTCACTTCTTTGACATTTGAAACATGTTATGGTACTTGAAATACACTTTTAAGATTTAGAAAATATTTAGAGTTCTAAAATCAATTTAATTTACTGTAAGAATTTGAAAGCTGTATTTAATCTATTGAATTTATAATTTATTTTCTTATGTAGAAAGAAAAATAATTTTTTAATGTAACGAAAATTTCTTATGTATTTCTGAAAAGTTAAACTATAACAATTTAAATAATATGTATGAATTATACATTTTTATATTCTAAAAAACTTCAGAAACTTGATAGCTATTGATCCATTTCCTTCACTATAAACAATTTGACTGTTATTAATAATCAAAGTACTTTTTGTTGTAAGTTCCAAACTAAATATATATAATTAAATGCGATCATATATGAGCTGATTCCCCAGCGCAGAAACAGGCGATGAGGTGTTTGCTCAGGTTAATTCCTTGTTATCTGATCAAGGCTCATTAATATGTGGCCCATCCCAGATGCATGGTTTTTTTTAACGGGACGTAAATATAACTAAAATAATCTATGAACTGCTCTTTTTCTAAGCATAATGCAGCAATAGTTTGCATCACAAAATACAATTATGCTAAAGTGCACGTATGATGCATACACGTATTATACATATTTCAGGCATAATGAGAATGATGTCTAAACTTGGTGCAAATGTCCTTTTTGGGACATTATATTTCTATAGTGTGAATCCTCTTGATTTTTTAATTATAAAATTATTTTTTTAAAAATTTTTTACCTTAATAAATAAAATTTGCAAATAAATCTGAATTTGATCGAGGACAAGTCATCTTTATGCTAGGCTGTGTCTCAAAAGGGAAGAAATAAATATCTGAACTTTTTTTAATTATTATACTACACAAATTATTATAAGTTTCAATGTATTTAAGAATTCGTATACGTATTGGTATTGCAATCTAAGTGAAATTTTTTCTTTAAATTCTCTAGCAGTGAAAAATTTTAATTTTTGTATTATCCTAGGAAGGCGGTTGGAGAGATAAGGATATACATTATAGTTACAATTATTTTACAAAATTACCTTAATAATTTTCATTTTGATCTATAATTAAACATATTTATGCATTAATTATCCTGAAGAAGTAGTTGAAATTAAAAATATCGGGATGATCAGCTTTCAATATATATATATATTCATTGAAAGCCTTAATGCGTTAGTAGAAATTTAATCCAATTAGCTTTTCAGACTTATATTTCCTTTTTTCATTTTAATTTCAAAACGTCAAAATAATTTGATCAGATTGGAATGGTAATTATAAAGATGTATTAAATTAAATCTTAATTTAATAGCCATTTCCAAATTCTGAATCAAATATTACTATTGTGAAGTTGCGATAATCAAGAATAGTTAATGAGGGAAATAAAACGTAACTAGCATTAAAATTAACTAAAAGATATCATCTTAATCAGACGGCATCATGATAATTTAGTCATGATTGCGAAAACAAATTTGAATGATAAAGTTCAAATATTTTCAAATAGCAATGTGTATATCAATAGAAAATCCGTTAAAAATTTATTTTTACATGCACCTCTAAAAAAGTTATTTACGTACTTTTAAATACTATCGTCATTAGAAAAAAAATTTAGCCATCAATATTATTATAAGCACATATCACGAAAAATGTAATCATTCGTATTTTTCTGAATTTAAAATGAAAGAAGTATATCTTCCTATTGGGAAAAGAGTTATGGATTACAATATAATTATTCTTGGCTATTTTATTGCTTAATCAGGAGAATTAAGTGTTTAAATGACTGAATAAAACTTAAGCTTTGAAAATCATCAAGGATTTTTTTTGCAATTATGATTTTCATTGTATATTTGTGGTAAACATCAACACAAAATAATTTTAAAATAGTTGTAAATCTTGCATGCCAATACTAGCATGAAATTAGTACTAATACTGTGGATGAAGACATTTCAAAGATGAAAATCATGAACTAATAACACTGCATGCATAAAATAAATATACACCTCTTTGAATCCTTTAATAAGGAACAAATAAGCTTTTCTTATCATCCGGTTTACTTTTATCCAAAAAGAAACTAATGTAGATGATGTATTTCAACTCAATGTGTACTATTCATATTAGACGCATGGATTTAAGAAAAAAAATAATGTATTTGATCAATTTAATGCTTGCTACTCACATTATATTCATGGATGTAGGAAAAGAAAATAATGTGGATGATGTATTTGAATTTAGTGTGTACTATTAGAAAATAAATTAGAAGAAAGCAATGTTTTGAATTTAAAAATAAAATGACGCATTTCATTTGCTCTTCTGAAAACATTTAATCAAATATAAAAGATGTCAAATGAAAACTTACTCGTAACGATCAACAATTATGGAACCTCAATACCTGAAACATAATGGATAGAGAAAATGAGTTAGAACATTGATATCAAAGAACATTGATTAAATGACACAGGTTTAATTAGTTTGTTAAGAAAGTTTTCGGAAGCTTAATTCTCAACAGTGTGTGTAGCAACTATACAAATGTATTCCGATGAAATTCGACCAATATTTTTTCCAGGGAAAAAACCCATCTAATAGGATTAATTAATCAAAAATGATATGACTGGTGGGTTTTTTCGTACCTTTCCTAAAATAAGGGCAAATAATAATGAGAAAATAAAATTAGACATCTGCGTTTTTTTCTCCAAAATGATCTTCACAATATTGCATCATTAAAAGGCTGGAACAGCAATCCATTACATGATTATTAAAAACAAAAATATCGGTTCATTTTGCTTCGAGAGAAATTAATGTATCCAGAAATTTATTTGGCTTGTATCAAACACTAATTAACTAAAATCCGTGATCGAAATTGCGTTTAATTAATTTCTTTTAATATCTATTTAGTGAAGAAATTAATTGGCTCTGGTGGTTGCATTATGTACTTTTAGCAGAATTTTTGTCTCCATGGACATAAGCGAAAGGTAATATTTATGTTAAGAGGAAACCAGTTGAAATTCATATTCCATTTCACGATATAATGAGGCATTTTTTATGTCTTCTTCATGCTAATTAGACAAGGGCGATATTTGACATATTTGCGCTTTTGTAATATTTTCACAGTCAATTCTTGAATTTAGGGAATTAAATATGCAGCAAATGAATTTGGAAATTTTCATATGATTATTTCAGCATGTATTTTGGAAATAAAAAAATCATTTTTTTAATATTTTGAATTAGATCGTTTAATACTTTTTTGAAAATGATAAGTTTTATTCAAAACGGACAAATCTATAATTTATTGATGATGATTAATTAATGTTCCACAAAATATAGAAATAAATAACATTGGTTATTTACACTGAATAGAGTATGTTATTTTCTCAGTGATAGACTAGTAACTATATAAAAAATTCAACAAATCATATTACTATTTTACAGAGTAAACTTCAAAAGAAATTAATTGTAAAAAATTATTGTGAAAGAAATTTCTTCAAGAATTTAAATTACAATATTGTATTAATTCACGAATTAGAAGAGATTTTATTAATGTATTTATTTCCTAAGGTAAAACTAAAAGAGGAACGATAAAAAAAAGTATCAAACTTTTGTGATTGCTTGTTTTTAATGCATTTTGGTAAGAGTCCTAATATAATCATACTCCTCCCTGCACATGGTTTTCCTACACATTGAAATTTATTATTACTGATATTAATGTCAAATGATCACTTTCAGAGAAAAAATATTTAATTTGTTTATCTTCTGTAACTGATTGCATGAGGTAAACTTGGAATTTTCGATGCCTATGCTCCAAATTGTTCATGAATTTTTAAATATGGTTCTTCAAAATTTTCTTTTATTCATTGAATGAAAGATTTAGAATATATTGCTATAATTTGGCAGTCTTAGAATGTTTCAAAACATAACATGCGTGCTCAAAGATTCCTATTTCGATTGTAAAAATCTTTTTAGGACCAAAATTATATAAATAGAATTTTATACAACTAAAGTATGGAAATAAAATTATTCACTTGAAACGGGAGATTTCGAAATCCATATGATATGAATCTATATGGCATTTTAATACCCATCTCATCTGATTTTTATACGATACTTTACCATCAATACGACTCTACTATTTTATACTTATTGTTAGCTTTGCTTTATTTTAAGGTATGATATAGGCAGAGAAACGCTAAAGAAAAATATAAAAATATTCAAATTTAAAATTTCCAAAAGATGTCGCATTTCAAAATTTAGAGGAATGCTTCTTTGAGCCCTTCTGAATTAGATTTGAAGTTTATTTATTTTAAAAATTGAGATCACATGCTTTTATGGAAAAAAAAAGAATAAACCATTTATGAATATTATAAATTGTTTTACAATTATTTAAAAAGAAAAATTGAGAATGATGTTTAAATGAGGTAATATGATGTTTAAAAGTTTGAAGAAAATGGATATTGTTTTTAAAAATATTGGTTATTTGCACAGTTTTAATCGTCATCATAAAATTTATATTATGAGAATAATTTCAATTTACTGGTTTAACTTTCCGTTTATATTAAAGTTTGAAATTTCAAATTCAATTTTTTCTGGCAAAACTTTTGTGCTGTGAAATTGTAGTTTCATCTGAAGATAAATTTTTGTCTGCATTTTAAGAAGCCAGAAAAAATTTTGCAATTAATTTGATCTCATAAGGATCTCTATATAATCTACTATAAATTACATTGGCCTTACTGAAAAAGTTTCAAGATCAATCACTGTACTCAGTTAAATTTTTCAGAATATGGAATTTAATATATATAATCAATTTAGCATAGTGTTGTCAAGATAAATTATATATTTGACCAAATTTAAAATTCGATGGCGAGTAATCGATATTTTATGTAATATAATTTCCTTAAAAATGAGATGTTTTAATAAGATAAATAAGTATATTGAAATTATTTTGGTCATCAGCTAACTGAAGCAGCTGCTTATTTGGGTCAAATTTGGGGAATGGAAACAAAACTAATAAACTGATGTATAATTTAAATGCGTATTAAGGACAAATTCGGCTTAATTGTTGCAATAACAAAGGCACTGCCAAAGGGCTGTCGGATTTTGAAGTCACTCTTATCTCATGCAACTTCTTGGGTGAAGGGTTATAATTTTGTGTGTTTAGACATTTTATTGGACATTTCTAAATATTCGTTCTTCGTTGACTAGGGAAATAAAGTCAGTAAATTTAGTCTACCATTTCCATTATAATGCTTCGTAGCGTGCGAGTAAATTTCTTGTAGTCAAATTTATAAGGCTAGAAAAGATGTTAAGTAAGAAGTTTACATTTACAACCATGATTGCTTTACAAGATAAATGGTTGTTGTTCAACGTAGGCTACTACATGCTTGATGAGATAAAAAGAAAACCAAAATATACCAAATGTGTGTCTCATAACTAAGGAATAGCTCCATGAGGAATGGTCAATACAGGAGAGTCAACAGGAACATCCACATGATAACATGCTGGAAAAAGTATTAAAGTCAAATAAGCTTTAGATCAAGATATTTGGTAGCTAGAAAACACCCTTAATATTGGTTTTATTTTCTTTTAATTTATATTTATATTATTTAATAATTTGTTAAAATATTTAAGGAAAATTATTAAATAAATTCTTTATAAAATTAAACGTATTTAATTTTATTTGCTCAATTTCGGCCATTCATTGGGTCAATATGTGTCACAATCGACTATATTCATCATTCGTCGGTAATCCAATAGTTATCTGAATTTTACTTATCAGTTTTTTATTAATTGAAAAACCAATGTCATCCTTTAAATAAATTTTTGGGAACATTTTAAGTACACAGGAATTAGGTTTAATCTGATATAATACCAAGATTTTATAATAAAATCCCATAAGCTGAATACATTAAAAAGCATTAGCGAGTTGTGCTTCCAAACATGCAGCTTCAGGAAATAAACTTGATAATAAAGCTGTAACTAGATTAAATGAAACATAAATTTCTCTTTATTTGTAGCTTCCCTAAATTTTATCAAGAAAACAGAAGTATCTCATTCAAATGCTCAATGACGCAAATGGTTTAAATTAGGAATATTAATAGTAATGTCTAATATTCAATAAAACAAGATGATATTACTAAAAGAAGTCTGTTACATTACTGCTAGTAATGTAACAAACTGAGATTGGTACAGAAACGGTTATACATTCAAGACGTATAGAAATAACGTCTTTGGATTATTAACTACCATATCAGCTATATTAAACATTTAAAATACCACATGAGGTGTAACACATCTTAGGTTAAATAAAAAGAAAAATATATTTAAAAATTATTTTTTTTTAGAATTCCGGATAAATGCAGCGAAAGATTTATAGTTCATGAAAGGATAAGGCATTTTACAATAGAAATTTATGAGATAGCAATGAGTATAAGATAAGATTTATAAGATAATGTGGATTAGTTAAATATAATGAAAATGTTTTAAGTTGATTCTATATTAATAGTTTACTTGCCATGCAACTGAAATAAATGATGCTAAAAGAAATGCAGGGGTATCATGCAAGTTCAAGTGGTAACTTTGTTCATACCAGTAGCATATACATTAATTGTTGAACAAAGATTTGAATTCCATCTTATATAAGATTTACTAATGAAAGAATAGAAATCACTGAATATAGTAGAGAAGCCGCAATGTTTAATCATTCATTCGTGATTAAGCCTAACAGATCTTAATTCCTTTCAAACTTGCCTTTCATTGGTCAGCTGCAGCAATCTATTATTCGAACCGTAGCTATTTCTTTTCTATCATCGGCAATTGTACTAAATTATAGGGAAAAATGCAATTGTTTTTGGATTATTGGTGTTTATAAAATGCAAGTGGGCATTTTAGAGCCAATTTAATACAGAAAATTAAAAAAAGGAGTACTATTTAAGAGTACATTAAAAGAAAAATGTTCTAATTTTGTGGGTGAGTGGAGTCTGTGTGTGTGGTGAAGGCTTCCGTTCCTTTCCTAACTACAATATCTTCTTAGGTGATATAAAATTGAAAAACTTATATTCAATTCATTGTATTCTCTTCAAAATTAATAAAAATTAAAAACAATAACTATATTTCTAAAAATTTTCAAGTTAAACAGTTTGGAAAAATCTTCTTAATTTTTAATTATGATAGGAAGGCGACATCTGTGATAGGACTCCACATAATAGGCCTACAAGTCACATTAAAGTGAAGATATGCTATCTACGAAAGTAGATTTTTAAATATTGTCAAATCCATTTACAGGATGGAACGTCGGAGATTGTGGCCACAGAGCTACGAAGCTAAGGAGTCACCAAGGAAGTGTAAAAAATTCATGTTGTACAACTGACAAATTGATACTATTGTCACCAAATTTGACATTAAAATATTTCGGAGTCTGGGAAATCTAGCTGATTACCAGCATATTCAAATTTTGCATTCGCAAAATTCGAATAATGGTCTATCAGAAATTGAAAGATTTCACATGGGCGCATTGATTTCTGAAAGAAATTTACCAATTCTAATAATATATTATAAAAACTAAGTATGTCATTTTGTGAAATTTCAAATAGTTTTTCAATTACCTTCAAAGCATGGTTAGCATTGGCGATCGACACATGCTTCTATTTCTCAGCTGACTGTGTTTTCTGATGAATGTGCTATAACTGAGAAATAAATTTTAATGGCGACAAATAAAATATTTGTGCCATTTATTTTTAATTAAACAGTTAACTGACTACAATCTCATAATGCAAGAAATCATAATTTTTAGATCATTAGGGCGAAATTAAACATTAAATGCTCTGACCAAATCAGATATATTTTGTATTTTCTTTAAGATTATATAGAACTTCAAATAAAATTAACTCTTAAATAATAGAGAGGAATATAATCTTATATTAAATCTACATTATTCTCTAACATTTTTCGGTGTCACATTTCGAATAATGAATTGTTTATTAAATAAAATGAAACTTCTATTAGATATTTTATTTGTGTTTCGAATGATTCTAGTAATTTTAAAATCAATATAAATTTTTGAATAATTTTTCCTTTATTATTTGTAATAAGTTATAAATCTTCCGTTTTGAAGCTTTGTTTACTTTTAATTAGGCTTTAAAGAAGTAAATGCAATAAAATATACATTAATTTAAGTTATGAAATGAAATTAAAAATAATTCAAAAAAGTTTTGCAATACATGCTGGTAGGATTTTATTTTGCAAAAAAGAAAGAATTTTTCAATCCCCTTGATGAATTCAACACGTGTTGTCTCATTTTTTCAAAAATATTTTATATAACATTTAATTGGAACTTTCTTACAGTATGCTTTTTCTGTAGACTAAAACAATTACACACTAAAACAGATGGATATGAAATTTTACATTTAAATTCAAAAAGTATGAAAACATGGAAGTGGAAAACTAGCACCATTTTTTAAAAACACTCTTTCCTGTATTTTGATGCTACTATATATGAATTTAAAATTTTTAATAATCTTTTATTACTTAGCTCCTATTTTATATTCATTAAATTTTCATTTTTTGTTCAAATCGATTCGGTGCATATTGTATAAATTGGCAATAATATATACGTTTAAATCTTAGTCTGTGTGCGATTATGCGTAACATATTTTTTGCCCAATCTTGATGAGTTCTGATCTTTCTTGCTTATCACAACATTTTAAAATTTAAAAAGATGTCCTTTCCATTATACCAATTTACCTTTCATACAATTTTTATTAGTTTAACAAATTTTTAAAAATAATTTTTTCAATTTGCTTAAGTATGATTTTAATGTTTTTTTATGAAAATGAATTTAATTTCAAAATTTTATAGAGAGAATCCAGGCCGCTCAAGACTATATATATTAAATTTCTATGCTTTAATATATTAATTTTGCATTAAATTTTTCCTTGATGTTTTAAATATTTTTTACAACGTAAACATGTATATGGTTCTAAAGATTTAAAAAACATAAAGGAAATTTTTTAAATAAAAAGTAAGATTTTTTAAAATTATCAGCAGTTTGGAGTTATGTCTTTTTGAAAATATTTTCCAGCTCAATGAATAAAGTGATTTTTATTCAATTTCCCAAGCCTAGATGAGTAAAATATTTTCCTACACGGGTTTTAGCGTCATACTTTTCGAATGTGATAATGTACTTGAGCTTATTACATTGCTCGGTAATCACAAATCCCATTATGATCCCTTCAATCCCATAATGATTTCGGCGTTATAATTCGAGCATCTTTTCTTTAGCATATGAAATGAAAATTTCTGTAGCAAAAAATGAAAGCAAATTTAAATTCTCAAAATTTATTATTTGGAAATTTCTGACAGATTTTTGATGATATTTTCTTTAGACATAGTAGCACTGTGTGGATATTAAATTTGAATTTTTCAGGCTTTTACTCGTAAAATTGGACATTATATTTAACACTGTTCAAATAAAAAAAATTAAATCTTGTAAATTTAAACGCTAAAATCGCTAAAAAATGCTTAGAATCGTATAAATTTTAATGACAATGAATAAAATATTCCTTTATTTTTAATTAAACGGTTAACTAACTACAATCTCATAATGCAAGAAAGCATAATTTTTAGGATCATTAGGGCGAAATTAAACATTAAATGCTCTGAACAAATCGGATAAATTTTGTATTTTCTTTAAGATTATATAGAATTTCAAATAAAATTAACTCTTAAATAATAAAGAGGAATATAATCTTATATTAAATCTATATTATTCTCTAACATTTTTCGATGTTACATTTACTTTCGAATGATGAATTGTTTATTAAATAAAATGAAACTTTTATCAGATATTTTATTTGTGTTTCGATATTTATTTATCAGATATTATGTTATCAGATATTTTACTTACTAATAATTTTTTATTCATATCTATTTCAAATAAATAAATATTTACTATTATATTTATTTGTGAATGTGAACTACAAATGTGAAATTTGAAATTGTTCTATATATTGTATTAACAATTTGACAGCCAAAAAAACAATAGTCCAGCGAATAATCTGATCGGCAATAACGGCTAATATAAAAATATTAACCGACTGAAAAAATGCTTTATTCCTTGAGGAGTAAAGCAAGATAAAATATTGAACTTTTTTATGGTGAAGCATGACCTTATTTCACTTAATTTGAAACAGAGAGTTTCACTGAAATATTATTGAAGAAATCGTTCATTTTTGACGATTACAGATGAGGAATAGCTATGCAATTTTAATTTCAATTGAATGCAATCAAATAGCATTTTTAAACCTCTCAAAAATTAACGATATTATAGAGCATTTTTATCATAATAATCTGCGAAATAATTATTTAGTTTTGTTAAAGTTTTTCATTCTTTAACAATTTTAAGCTTTCAATTTTTCTTCATTATGTATCATTAATGGACGTTTTTGCAATTTTCACTTTTTGTATAATTTAAAATTATAATGCCTAGATATTTATAATGAAAAGAAATAGTTATGAGCGATTTAAAGCAGAAAGAGAAAGTTTAATAACCTATTAATGTAAAGAGAGATAAATAAAATTTGAAAGGATTCGCAGCATTCTTTATTATTATTTTTATTTTAATGCGGTAATTTAAACATATTTTTCATGCCTTTCTTCGTTTCGTTTATTTTCGTAATCTTTCATTCCCAGCTTTTCATGGTAATTTTCTTTCTTTCGTTTAATGAAGCCTTATTCTCTTCTAGATTATAAATATTACTGAAGGAGAAAAGAAATTTCTCATTTTCAAAATTACAAACATTATTGAATTATGATATTATTTTTTCTTTAAGGGCGGTATAGCTACGATTCTTTTTAGAAAAAATAATCTAATGCTATTAAAGCTTATATTAATGCTTTAGTAAACGCGACTCTTTAGCTTTAAATCATATTTATAGTTTTTCAATATATTTTAAACTGCACCACTCTTTGTCAAAATAAAATACAAAATTAGATTTTCTTTGTTTAAATCAACACAATTTAATTTTTATTCGGTTTATTTGATATTTTGCTTTTGCAAGAATCTCAATTTCATTGATTCTTTGGGTTTTCCTATCTTTTATATATATTAAAAATTTAATATTTTATCAGTGAAACCAATTTTTTGTAAGAAATTAATTTTATTTTAGTTATTAGTTTTTATATTTTCCGGAATATTTTTTTAAATTTTTATAATTCAAGTATCAGAGCTTTATTTTAAGGGAGATTTCCTATCTCTTTAAGTTAACATTATTGCATGTAATGAGGCTTGATTCTTAGTAAGAAACAAAATTTACTACATTCGGAAAGCTAAAGAAAACTATTGTTTATTTCCTAACACTTACGTTAATTGCCATGAAATTGACGGTAGGTTTGTCACAACAGTAAACAGCTGTGCTAAGGCTATACTAAACTACGAAACGAATTTAATTAGAACGGAAAAACTCATTCTCACAAAATTGGAGAAATATACTTATAATCTTAAATATATCGTTATCATATGATATTGAGATTATTAATTCTGGGCGAGGAAAATTCCACCTTCTGCAGCAAACAAAACTCTTGCATGTTTTAATGCGAGAATAGCTTTTGTGTCACCTGCACCATTGTAAGACACCACTTGTATCACCTGCACCATTTATATGCAATGAAGTTTGATTCTTGGTAAAAAGACGAGAAAGACGGGGACGTATCATTAAAACCATATTAGTGCTTTCTGACAATTGCTACGAAATTCACTCTAGATACACAAAAAAAGAAAATAGGCTAAAATGATGGTAAATGGCAATATCGACTGAATTATGATGAAAGTACTCAAGATCTTTCACATTTCTGATTTTTAACATTTAATCTTATCAAAAGACGATAGTGCTATCAATTCTGGGCGTGTAAAAAAACCACCGTCTGTGACATATAAATATGTACATATGGGGATAGTATTGTCTACATCATCTAAGAGTTTTGTATGTAGTGAGTCTTGACTCTTATTAAAAAGAGATACGCAAGACAGTAAAAATCATTAAAGTCATATTGGTTCTCTTTCTGACAGTAGCAATGAAACCGACTCCAGATATACGAAAGATGAAGATGGCAGTGGTAAAGTGATGGTAAACTGCAGTATGATCTGAATGATGATGAAAGTACCGAAGCACATGAATGATCTTTAACTTTTCGCCTTATCATAAGGCGATGGTGCTATCAATTCTGAGCGTATAAAAAAGGTCTACCATCGGTAGCATATAAGCACGTGCTTATGAGAATAGCCTTTGCCTACACCATCTAAGAGTTCTGTAGTCAGTGAGACTTAATTCTCGGCAAAGAAAAGATTCGCAAGACCGAGAAAGACCATTAAAGCTATTTGGGACCCTTTCTGGCAGTTGCAATGAAATCGACTCTTGATATATGAAAAGTGAAAATAGCACTGCTGAAGTAATGATAAATGACAATATGAATTGAATTATGATGGAAGTATTCAAGTACGCAAATTATCTTTTACAATCCACCTTATCATACTGCGGTGGTGCTATCGATTCAAAAATCGACTGTTTGCAGAATATCAATTAGTGCATTTGAGTACAGACTCTCAGTATACGTCATCTAAAATATCCGTATAAATTCAAAATGAAAACGGTGGAAGATTATGCGGGTCGATTTATCGGATTTTATTTCACAGTCTCCTTTTGATTTCTGCTTACGTTTTTTGATACATGCAATTTACTTAAATTCTTCTGAAGTTTAGATTGCAGTATTCTACCGCTTTTTAGGAAAAACATATTCATTTCTTGCTATTTTAAATTCTTCGACGCAAATTTCCTATTTTGTGAATTTGCTTGAGCACAACATTTTTTTTTTAAATCTCAGTATATTTTTATTTGAAAGAAAGTCATTTTAGCCATGTTTATTCTTTTAATAATAGCTAATAACTAAAATTCGTAATATTTACACAAATGATGATTAATATGTCATTTTGATTATGTACAAAAAAGAAGTTGTATTTTATAACTATATATGATCTCTGGTTTAATTATTTATATAAATAATAATAGGAATAATTTAAATAAAGTAAAACTATCTTTTATAGAATGAAAAAATAATTATTATTAGTTTTACAGTTTTTACAACCAGTTTCTTCATTTTCTAATTTTTTTCCTTAAATAAAACAACTGGAGTGCCCCCCCCCCCGAAATCTTCTCATAAACTCTCCAATAAAACACCTACTCCCCTCGCTTTTGTATAAAATTGTGAGCCTAGGGTAAGACCTTAGGTACCTTGCATGGCATTAATAAACGATAATTACAAAATATAGATGTTAGGTTTGAATATAGCATTTTTACTAAATCAATTGCCGTAATATTTATTTTCGAAGTATTTTTGTCGGCTGATTGATATCAAATTTTAACAGGAAATTACAGTTCTACAGTTTACAGGAAAGTACAGATAACCTTTTCGAATTTCATCGGTTTAAATTATTGCGTTTATGAGTTACCACATTTGCATACAAGCGAAAGGAGAGATCTGCAAACCATTTTACAGATTTGATTTAAAATTTAAGTATCTCTATTTTAGATGATAAATAAAATATAAATCTATAAAATTAATCATAATTCCATATACACTGACAGGCAAAAAAATGTGTATTTCTGAAACATGGAGATTCCTCAAAATCTGGAGTTCGAATTGTTTGACGAATATAATATTTCCTCTGTACTTCGTATATGAGAAAGTAAAAACGAGCAACAATTCATTTCATTATACTTTTGATAAATATCTTTGTCATGAAATAATTTCGTCTTAACTTCATAAAATGTCGAAGAAAACCTTTATAATTTATTTCCGAAAACTCCGTTTCAGAATTAAAAAAAAAACCTGAATATTTTTATTTTACAGAATAAAGAAAATTTCTTAACTAGGAAAAGAATATTTTCTGAGTCCTTTTATTGAAAACATTCACATTTTCAAAGGTATTCAACTTTCTCAGTCTTGGGAAAAAAATAATACCATCAGCACGACTTTATTTATACGAGTATTTCCCCAACTCAAACTTTATCTTATTTATTCGATTATACGATAGTCTTATTCTTCGCGAAGAAAAACACAAATGCTTTGCTTGAAACCAATTTAATTTCGAAGATTCAAATCTCGAGAATTTGTTATTTCTATGTCATATACGAAAATTATATTCTATTTATTCAGATATTTTCACCAGAAGTAATTTTACACTACATTTTATAGCAAAAGATAATCTCAAAATGTTGATTGTATGCTTATATAGACCTGAAATATATAGAAAATAGTATATAGAGAAAAATTATTAAATGAGGAATTCCTAGAACTTGTTTGCAATTTCGAAAGTGAAAAGACGATATTCATTTTTACATTTGGAAAATTGAATCTTTAATATGTTCGTTATGTCCTGGTAACCAGGATATGGATATGTTCCACACGAAAGCTTCGGATTTTTGATATCTGTAGATAAATATCTGTTCGGATGATTTTGTTTTCTTTGCTTCTAATTCTGCCCTGAATTTTCTTCAACCCTTAGGTAAGAAAATATATAAAAATATTAAAATTTTTTTAATCAATTATATGGATTCAGGTTTATTTGCAAAATATGCAATAAATGCTATTAAGAGTTGTGAGGAAATTTTTAATAAGATAGTTTCATATATGAACATCGATAAAACAATGATTTCAATTTCTATTTTACATAAAAGAAAAACTTCGCCGGAAAATTTTTATGGTTCTTTTAAATGAATTAAAAGTTGTTTTTTCTGCAAATGAAAACCTGAAACAACGATATTTTCAGAAGAAAATATCAAAATTGGTTATTTTTTTAAGGATTTGCCCCGATGCAATCTAGGCGTTGTCCTAATTTGTTATGTTTATCAATATAATTCTAAAAATGCTTTATTTCATTATAAATGTATAATTTGTTAGTGCATGTCTGCTCAAGATTCAATTCTATGTTTTTAATTCTATCGCTTTTTTTATAAAAATATCGTCTGGAATTTTGTGTGGTTCTTTTTTTTCTTTTACCAAAAATCAAAACGAAAACAATAATGTATGATAGCCTTATAGGAGTGTAAATGTGTCTTAAAGGAAATGGAGTAGTGAATAAAGCCATAAACCGGTTTATTATAAACTTAAAATTAGAGATGCATTAGAGATGAATTCACTATTCAAATAATATCTTTTGAAAGTTCGAGCCAAGATGCTATCAGACTCTGAGATTCGACCATAAATTTCAAAAATATTTTATATATATATATATATATATATATA
>JAPMOR010003110.1:579067-602962 GCA_026543865.1 Argiope aurantia | reverse complement strand
AAAAATAAAGGGAAAAATAATCCGATATTACTCGAAGGACTGCATTAAGTAATATTCAAAGACTTATCTCTAATTAAGTAAATATCATGATCGTTCTTCTCCATTCATGATTCCAATTGATCTACAGAATTTTGTTTCTGTATTTCACATTATGAGACAGATAATTTTTAAGTAAGAGACACATTATTTTAAGAGGCTGCAAATTTGAAAAATTACGAGAAACATAAAACAATAGTGTCAAACAAAAGTATCTACATTTATGGTTTCTAATCATAATTACATATAACATTTTTTATTTAAATGAATTATTTGTTATATTTGAACTATTTCTTTTTTAAGAAATCAAAATATACTACATAAAGTGAAAAAAAAATTATATCTTCAAAATAGTGTCAAGATGTTATATGATTTTTAGAATGATGCTTATTTATATGTTCATAATTTATTAAAATTAAACTATTATAAATATTTTTATCACTATTAAGTAGTAGATTATATCTGTTATTCATTTTATTAACTAGGGTATTTGAATAATGTAATCATTTACATAATATCTTCCAAATGAAAAATAATTTAAAGTATGCTTATCAGAGATTCCAAGAGTTCTCATTTTGTTTTCCAAATGAAATTTAATAGTCTTCAGTATTAAAATAACAATAGATTTTCTCACAAAAAGTAGGGACAAAAATACTGTGGGTGATGTTATTGTTCTGCTAACTACTGTAACTAACTAAAGATACTGTTTGTGGGTTTTGCCCAGGGCTGTTTGCCAAATTTGCTTTTTAATGTAATGCACCTCTCATCCCCATTTCTACGAGTCATTTTTTTAAATATAGTTTCAATAAGTTTCTAGATTTATTTTAAACGGGGGTTGATTGATTGGATAATTTTTTAGCATAAACAAGGGGAAAATATTACTAAGACCTCCGCACATTAGGCGAATTGAGAATTATTCAACTATTTCTCGCTGGTGTTGATCCCGCATTTGCTCCCCAAATACAGGATGTAATTAAACAGTCAGATTCAGGAAATAATTAAACATTATCCCTGCTAACAGCAATGCCTGTGAATTTCGTTTGATCGTCCAAACCCAATGGCGGGTTTTCTGTGCCCCTGGGGCAGGAACCACTTGTACGCTGCTTTACTTGTGCTTTTTCCGCTCGGTTGGGCAAGTGTTACCAGAATGCTTCTAGCATATTGCCGGACGGTTTACATCTTCATTGATTTATAATAATCTTACTTGCTTTGGGATACGCTGAGCTGGCAAGAGATTTCATTTTCTGATTGTCAGAACGGAGTCCATTGAATAGTATTAAACATATTTCTTATTTTTGATAATATTTTATGGCACTAATTACGATAATATTTCTCATAATGCTAAATGTATGTGAAAAGGACACTTGTGCAACAAATTTAACTACACAGGTTTTAAAAGCTCAATTTAATAGTTTATTTATTTACTTTTAATCTTTCAACTATTATAATATTTTTTTTTTCTTCTTAAATTCACTATCAAGTAGTAGTTCTCTCTGGAAGCAAATTTTGATTAATCGATTAATTACTAGTTAAGTTCTGAAATTATTAAAATAGTGTATTGTTAACGAGAACATACCAGTGAATAAAATTTAAAATCTCTATGACGACAGGATATGAGTGAAAAATCAATTTAAGATTCCCTCTTTTCAAGCACGAAACACCCCAAGTTAAACAAAGATGTATAAAAGTGTTATTAATAGAAATATAGTTTTTTTCATCAATTGATGTGCACATTGTAAAAAGAGAATAAACGTAAAGAATGTGGTAAAATATGTAGTAGCGACATGTATACTTGTCTCTATACTTGTGGACTTTGTGTGACTTTGTTTAATCCTGATGCCTGCAATTTCATAAGGAAATTGTGAGTGATAAAAGAAAAATATTTATCTTCATACCTTTTGAAAAAATATGCATTTTCCTCATAATATGCTTTCAATGAATGTATTATGCTAATGTAGTTTCTAAGCGGATGAACCATTATACGATTATTATACATTAGCTGTCATTACATTAATACTTCAGACAAAATTTCAGTTTTTAACTGTTTACAAAGATATTTTAACAAATTTAATAAATTTTAAGCTATGCATAATGTGAAATAAATTGGATTCTTCTATCACAATAATGTTTGCCAGATTCTGGGGCAAATTAAACAATAGTAACAGTAAATGATTAAGAATTTTTCTAAAAGTATTCAGCTCTCAGAGTTCATTAGGTATTCCACTTAATAATAATCTTTCAAAAATAGTTCTTTTAATAATGCTCTGTCTTCGACATATCTTATGTACAATTGAGTGTTATACTTTTATTCATTCCATTAAAGGGCAAATAATTATGTCACACATAATCAAAGCCCTGCCCTAAAAAACACTTTTGAACCAAGCCATGTGCAAACACGATGGTTTCTTTAACATTCATTTATTACCATGCTAAGAGAAAGAAAAGTTAATCGTAAAAGTGGCGAAACAGAGTAAAGGAAAAGGAAGCATACTTTGCATGCATCTTCAACCTTTCTTTCACTACTAGCTGAAATCCATGAAGCAGCGAACATCAAACGATTAATTAATCTGTTTACGTAGAACAAGGAAAAAAATACAAATGTTTTTTCCTAATTTGCTTCGAAGGATCATTTTCATTCATAAGGTGTAATGGAAAATGAAACAACTTATAGTCGTAATTCTGCGAAAAAAATGTAAGAATTTTTTTCGCTATCATTTAGATGCGGCCGCTTAGCATTTTATTTATATTTTTTCTAATGATTCGCAGAGGTGAAAAACCCGCATAGATCGAATCAAATGATAAGATGCATTATATGTGGAGAAAAGAGCTCACTTTATACATTTGTTCATGATTTTAATATTAGGTTATAAGTAGAGTTCCCACGTGAATAAGGTAAATAATGTTTATTATATGCATATCTTCATAAATAAACCTTTTTTTTCACTTTAAGAAAATTGAAAAATAAAACTCATTTCTTCAATAAATTACAGAAAAAAAATGGAGTTGCTTTTGATAAATTAATACAATGATGTGCTACACAAATTTTTCCTGATGCAAATGTTTTCTAATAATACTATGAATTATTGAGTTCAAGTCCGAAAGGCATAATTTTATATAAATTAATTTGATATAAAACTGATTGAGTTTCAAGCAACATCATGTAAATCAAACGCGAATAGCATGAAAATTTCTTTATATTTCCAGTTCATTTTAAAATATAATTAAATTAAATTTATTTTGTTTAGGAGCAGAGGAGGAAATTTCAAGTATCACATTTTATCATCATCAGATGCATTATTAATTTAAATGTATTTATTAAATAAATGGGAGAAAAATTCCTAATTTCTCATAACATAAAGTATAAAAATAGAGTAACATGAAGCATGACAAAAAGTATAAATAAAATAATATAAAGTATAACAGTATAAAAATACAAAATTATTTTCAACGCTTTGTTATCATTAGAGAACAATGCTTTGCGACAAGCAATGGAAACTCAATCTATTTATTTTATCAATGAATAATTTTTAATGATGATCATTATACAAGCAAAAAAAAAATTCATTGTAATTCAAAAGTAAATAAATTAAATAGGTTTTTTTATATCAGTGTTTTAATCTTTTAATTAAGAAGTTTTGTGTCAATGAGATTATTATGAATTCTTCTGCCATTGAAAGTGACTAAGCAATACTGAGAAATAAAATTAAGCATACAGAGGGATAAATTATTTTTATGTATACAAGTAAAATACTCATGTTGAGATCTGAAACGTGGAGATTTTTCAAAATACTGAGTTCGAATTTCTTTCGAATACAGTAATTCCTTTATACTTCGTATGCGAGAAAGTATTAGTATTTAAATGAACGATATAGATTATATAGTAATATAACTAGAGAGAGTTAAAGAACACATAAAACATTCGGTTGAAAAGTATGTGGAACCGCAGTGGAAATCTTTAATTAAGAGTCGAATTGTAGTGCTACCTAATCAAGAAATCAATAAAGGTCTGATATTTAAAATCATTATTCTCTAATAAATATTTTTACTATAATAAGACGTTAAAATAGTTTGAAAACGTTATCTCGGATTTGGGAGTCTCAAGTTTTTATGCTCTAGATCAAATTCCCTCAAATTTCCGACTTCCATGCAAATACGGTATACGGTAAATTGGCTCGCAAATCAGTTTAGTAATTCAGACTTTCTAGTGTGCCTCAAGATTTTAATCAAGTTTCATATGCCTGAAGATTTTAAAGTCTTAAGAAGAAATACTGCATTAAATTTCATGCACTTCATTTTTTCAAAGTTGAAAATAACAAAATTAATTATGAGAAAATCTTAGTATAACAAAAACATAGAGCTTTAGTCAAACTAATACGAATCAAACTGACTGAGATGTTCTAAGTAACGAAGAAGAAATTTATAAGAATTTTTGGAATTTTAAAACTTTAATTTATCTCTAATAAAAAGCACAAAATTAGAAATAAAACTTTATTTATATGAAAAGGAAAAGTTAAAAGAAATTAGTAAGAAGTTTAGCAATTCAGACTTATTCTTATAGTAATTAAAGTAGGTAAAATAAAATATAATGGAATTTATCAAAATTTTGAGTGAAAATTTATTATTTGACATCTTTAGAAATGTCAATTATTCAAATATTAATATATTTAGTTTTACTTTTTTTTTCCTAAGATTTACAATTTTCTTTTCTTTAAGAAGTAATATCTCTAATATAATTTTAAAATTGAAATCAATGTGCGTTTATTTCATTGCAACGAAGTAAAATGAAATACAGATATCTCTTCCACTGATCAAGATTGTAAGCACAAATGACGATGCATTCTTGTCCTGCCATTCACTACGTTTATTGATTAAAAGTTATTTGGCATTGCGCATCGTCTGTATAAGTTTTAGATTGCATTATTCCAAATCTGTTTAAGAATCTTGGAATGTTTTGGCTAGTGACAGAAATTTTCGCCCTCATAATTGATGGCATATTCCTTCAATTAAGCTCCATTGTCATCTACAGAGCATTTTCCCATGAGATAATTAATGAGAAAAATACTTAATTTATCAAGAACTTTGCGCAGACTTCGTTAACACCATACTATTGTAACCTGTTAATATAAATGATTTGGGACTTTGATAACTATTATTTTACAAATTAGTAGTTCTCATTTGCTCTAAAATACAAACACAGCATTTTTCGTGTTTTAACCCATATTGGACCGCAGACTTATTCGCAGGACAGTTGAATTAAATGAGGATTAAATAAAAGAAGCAAATAAATCTATATAAAGCTTGTCATAAATTAATATAAATAGAACTAAATTTAATAAATTATTGGAAAATATTCAATTTGAAAAAAAAATTAAAAAATGCTTTAAATTCACCACTAAAAATGTCTTAGTTTGAGCATTTTAATTAATAATAAAATTGGTTTTTTCTTAAGCAAACATTCTCAATTTTTAGTAGATCATCAGTGCTCAAAAAATTAAAAACATCCGTGGAAAAATAAATATTACAGGCATCTGACATGTGTTTTCTAATACCAATCTTTCTCTTTTAAATCATTCACATTTCTATATAGAATTCCTTGAATTTAGAGAACAAAGTATCCTAATCCTAAGTTTCCCAGGTTATATATGGATAACGTTTTTACTGCATATATTAAAAATGTAAAAATAAACATATACTTTTTTTATACGCGTATCTTACATTGATCATATTTTTCTAAATTTTCGTAAACATTTTTGACTTAAAAAATTTAACTATGAAATTAACATTTATTTAATAATATACGAGATTTTATAATAGCATCTGTTTAATAATAATATAAATGAATAACTCTGCATTAGTCTTATGATTCTATAGAGAGCCTGCCGAAAGAGATGCATTCTTATCCCAATCTTTAAGATAAAATATCAAATAGCTTTTTTAATTGATCTGTTATTCTTTACAGCAACGTATAATGCAAATTCACTGTTCGTGAAATCTGAAATTGAAAATAGTGTTAAATATTTTTTTTAATAATTTGGACGTCATATCTAATCAAACCCCCTAATAGAATGTTTTTATACAATAATGACTGAAGCAAAATTCACCCCGATATTCACATGAGGTTTCAAACAAATATTACTAAGGACCATTCTAACAATTAGAAATATTTGGAGAAGGGCAATTTTTTCTGGAGGGAACCAAGGTAAGAAGACTGTAGCATGAAAAGATAGTCTTTAAAATTATTGATCTCTTTAAAGCGTTTGGTTTATATTTTTAATAGATTATATAGAGGATGTCCTTTTGTATAGGTGCACAAAATCTAATTTTTAAACTGTTAGATTTATATATATATTTCCAATGTTGTTAGAGTCAATAAATATATTGCTCAAGAAGCTATGATATCTAAATATGAAGATATGAAATCATTCTCAGTACTGTAATATTTTAAAAAGAAAAATTCCATTAAAACTTATTGAAATATGAAAGTAGAAAAACATTTTAGACAAATTTTTCGGATTAATTCTGAGTCTCGAGGGAGATCATAAAGGATTGTTTGCAAATTGAAATTAGGCATCGTTATTTTACTTTTTGAGTTTTTTAAAAAATAAATTTGAATACGACCCCTATATATATTAGATAATTATAACCCAGTCAATTTTAGTCATTAATAGATAGCATCTTTTTATTGGGTTGGTAGTTAATTAAAATACATTTTTATTTACTTTATCGACAAATTTTTGTCAAATATGACTGATTTGACCGGGGAACCGTATAAAAAGTTAGAATACGCAACTTTTTCAGAAATACATTTACTGACCCAAGCATTTTGTATTCTTTATCCTTTAAATATTTGATAAAATTGTTCCAGTATGAAGATGCTTTCTTTTATATGAGTATATAGCATTTAGATAGAATTTACAATCGTGTAGGTTTCGGGTATACATGCATACTTTTAAGAAGATCTAAATCATCAATATATTCATTAAAAACATTATTGCTTAGTCTGAAATTTTGAAAACAAAATCTGTATACATACAAAACAGTTCATTCAGTTGAACTGAGTTGTTAGATAAAATGGCAGATTTTACATCTAATCCAGTACCTTGTATATTTCGACAAATGATTGTATGCGCTAGTTTGAGGCTTCTGTAAAATATAACTGAAAATCAACTGTGGTGTCAATATTTAGTACTGATTGATTATGATATTGAATAGCATCGGGTAAATTATAAACATATTCAGAGTTCAAAGAAATTTTATTCTGCTTGGGTAACTTTTTGCTTTAAGCCTGGATGCCTGAACATCAAGCGGGCATGGAAAACGTAAAGTTTTTACAGAGAAATTTACAATAGTGTTATGATTTCAAAAATGCACTTTAGTACAATTAATTGTTAGTTTTCATCTTTTCACTTATATAACCCAATTAACCCTTTCGCCGTCCTATTCTGTGCGTGAAAATTTCTATATTTCCTCTGTTTTTCGCCGCATTAGAACAAACAAAAACTCAAACAAGTAAACATTTACAAAGCTTTTTAAACGTTTAAAAGTTTTTAAATGTAGAAGAACGCTTGAAGCGCGTTACGGCAGCTCTGCAAAAGTTTCACTCTGTCGCGCTAGACGCGTTACGGACGACGAAGGGGTTAAGGAAGGAAGTGCAAGGATAGTAAAACTAATAAAGGTGGGTTCTGAAAAACCCTCTGATTAATGCGCTTAAGAAAAGAAATTATTTTTATTTTAAATATCACCTTCTTTTAGATAATGGTTTAATATTCATTATTACAATTATTATAGAATCTTGAAATCCTTTTTTTTCATTAAATTCACTATCAAAAAAAGTCCCGCGCATGCAATAGATAAATTGATAAATAGATAAAATGATAATTGAGAAATGATAAAATGATAATTGAGAAATGATAAAATGATACTGAATAAATACATAAAATGAAATTAAGAAAATAGTATACAGTTATCAAAAACAATAAATTTTTAAAATTGCAAAATTCTAGCACATTAAGTAAATGAGAGTGACGAAGGAAAATAAAAACTCAAATTGTTTCACCACATAATCATAGATTTGAGTATATACACATAATTACGCATAAACATAATTAATGTAGTTTGTTGCGCAATGCATGGCAATTAATTAGCGCTTAAATCTTTATTATTTCACATTTTAATCCGTTTTAATTTGCAGCATATTATAAAAGAAAAAAAATAGTTTCAAGCATTACAAAAATCATTTAAATTTTAGGAAAAATGACATAAAACTTGTTAACAGAGTTTCTTAATTATATTATGTTTGTACATAAAAAAAAATATTTTTTACTGTTTACACGCAACTTGATGAAGGAATAAGGATTAGTAAGGTTATTAAAACAATGGAAACTAATTAAGAGGCTTCTTCCCATGATTTATTATTCTGACTTCAAAAACTGCCTCCAACTAAAGTCGGATAGAATATTAATAATCATACAAAATGATTATAAATTGTTTTGTTTACAGTTAAAGGAGAAAAAAATAAATGTTAAAAGCGTTATGATTAACTAGATTGTAAAATTTAATTTTTTTCCCGTTATTTGAAAATGAAGATAATAATTTGATGAAAACGTTTGTAGAGCTTTCTCTCTTAATTCAGACTTTTATTCAGAAAATGATAAACCACAGAAAGATTATACATACACAAATATACATTTATAAAATAAACTTTGAAAAAGCGGTCGTTGAGTTTTTTTTAAAGATTTTTATATTTCAAAATTTGAATGAAATAGTTTAACTATTATCAATATTCTTTTATCTAGGCCATGGAGTGCGCGATATAGCCTATTCAATATAAAGCAAGAAAGCAGGAAAGAGAGACCTTGAGAATGTATTTGAATCTTATATTGTTTTAGAAATGAATTTGTAGACAGCGTTTTGCCTCCAGGTGAAAATTAATAGCCCGCGCTACTGAGGAGTTAAAGTCAATGTGAACGTAGATTAATTTGAAATTATTAGTCTAAACATACACATATGAATAAAAGAAAGCATTAACAAAATCCTTGATTATATGATTAACTTTTTAACCAAAGAAACAAAATGAATTAACGTATTCTTAACATAAAAATGACTTATCTTGAAATATCTCTTCACCAGATCCTTTAACGTACTAAATGTTTAGTATAGTTATATGAATGTTTCGTTTTGAAGCGGCAGGATGATTTGATTAAGGCGAGTATAGTAATTTTGAAATTTAGAGCTGCCTTATTCTCTAACAAATATGTGGGGCATACTCGTAAGAGATATTCGATTTCGTCTAAAATTTGTCGTTTACCTGGATTTGGTTTAAAGCCTCGTTCTTTTTGCCCGAAGTGCACCAGATATAGTATAGATGCATTATACTTTTCATCCTGACAACACAGATTTCCATTGTCCTGGGACATTGAACGGCATGACTTTTCCCGAGAAATGTCGGTAAACGCTCCAACATCAAAGGCTAAAGAATGGGCGGATGATGCAAAGCATAAGCGTCATGGGGGGAGAGGTCACTGGCAGGAATCAGACGATCATAGATGATCATTTTCGACTTCCTTTCCTGATAATGGGAGCAAAGCCTAAATCTGAAGTTTAGGAGCAAACCTTCTCCAGACTGGTGTGGAATTGATATCTGAAGTGGCAATGCCAATTCAAGTGTCTTCCTCATCATCTGATTATGATTCTAAATTACCAGTTACCAAAACAGTTAAGCGATTAAAAAGACAACCCAAAAAGCTCACATGTTACCTTAAAACGTAACTTTAAATTAACCACTTAACTGATTATATATTTACTATTTCTTTACTATCTATTATTACTATTACTACTAAAACTATTTTCTTTACTCTCTAACAAGATGCCACCTTATATTTTGGGAATATTTTTTTATTTTGATTCAAATAAAAATCCATTGAATACTTGACTTATCTATGTATTCGAAGTAATTTTAATATTGAATTATAATCGTTATGAATGGTTTATTTTTTGCTTACAACTATCGAAATTCGATAAATCGATGCATCGGGCAAAACACTTAAGCGGTTAAAAAGACCAAACAAATAAAACAAACAACAGATAAAACTGCTAAATACTAAATATAAATATTTTTTACAGTCCTTGATTTGATGTTCTAACAATGTAGGTGAGATATTAAGGTCTGAAGAAACCTCTTTTGAATTATCGATGTACTTTTAAATTTGTCATTACGTGTGGATACCGATTTGTCATTACGTGTGGAAAATATAGAAGCTTAACGATTGAAGTGCAGGTTCAAACATCGTCAATTTACCATGCAAATTACAGTCAATACCCGCTCCTTCGCAAAAAAAAACAAAAAACAAAAAACAAAAAAAAAAACTCAGTACCGATTTAAATTCAAGAATTAAACTAACATTTCGAAGTATTAGATTTACAAAAAGAAGAAGTTTGAAGAAAACATAAAATGCTCTCATTCTTGTTTTGACGAGATAGATACATAGCTTTTTAAAATGAGCATTTTTGTTAAAGTTCCCAGTAAACTGCATTAGACACTAATATTTCTTTTTCGCAATAATATTCGAAATGGAATGCTTGAATTAAACAGAAAAGTATTTCCCTGGAATGGATTTCTAGCTTTTACATAAAAAATGTTTTCTTAAGAATAATGATGAATTTTACTTAATTTCTGGCTTCCAAGATTTGTAAAGATTTATAAAGGTTGTTTTTAAAGAGATTTGGGTGAAAGAAGGAGAAACGTGGTGTCTCTTATTGCTTTTTTAGGCTGTAAAAAAACATAAGTTTTATTTAAGAAATTAAGTATGACTTGAAGCTATATATTTTTTTTTCTTTTTAAGATAAATATATTAATCAGAAGCAGGTTTTGTAAAAGAAAAAAGGTAATATTATTACTGAAAAATTCTCTCATCAGAAAAAAAAATAGCTAAAAGGCAGAAATATAAAAAAGAGTAAGAGTATAAATTTAAATATCGTTGAAATATTAATGAAATTTATTTTGAATAAAAGGGAGACGTAGACTAAATATGATATTTTACTCCATTAAAATCAATATAAAACATTAAATGTCATCAAAGCTTTAAGAAAAACACTTTTACAGCATATTATAAAAATATTTTAATATAAAAACTAAAACATTTTATGAAATATTTATTTAAACATTTTGTAAATTCCCTAATGTCAATCTAAGAATAAATCATTTTGTGTTATATAATATTATTTTGACACTGAAAAATATTTGATAGAGAATTACAGCTAAATGCAATGAATTACATTCAAATAAATAACACTCTATTTAATTGATGCATATGAATTTAACACAAATTTATTTAAATCAGGAGGCAAAATAACTTTTAGAAAAATGAAATAATCAAGACTAGAGTATAAATAACTTTAAATTTAGTCATCAAATATGGAACTGTAAAGTTGGATTAATATTTTATTTTTCAGTTGAAAATTTTAACGTGCTAACGTTACACACACACTGACAAAGCATTCCTTGTTTAAAATACAGTTTTAACACAGATGGAAAACCTTGAATTTCATTTTTCACTAAATAGAATATCAAAATCTAATTGAATACAAATTAAGTCGCTCATCATAAACCAAACATTTAAATAGGCAATATAATAAAGATAATATATATAAGAATAATATGGAAATAAGCAAGCAATAGAAGTCAGTAGAAATTGATTCAAATAGTTCAGACGATTTTTAAAGAATTTTGTTATTAAAAGTGATATCAAAGAAATAATTCTGACGAAACGTATTTTCGCAAGTATGCAGGAGAAGTATGGTACTGTCAATTCACGTTCACCTCATGTGCTCGAAACTTGCTTTGACTATTTCTTTTGTACTTCATTGTATACCTTACAACAGGCTTGAATTCACAGAAGATGTCCCCAGATTATATAATTAGATCATAAATAATATTACGGTTTAGTTTGCTCCAAGAGTGTGGCAAGAAAAGAAGTGACCATTTTATTCTAAATCTACATCTGGATCAATTAAATGTAAACAATAAATGATTTTGATTCCTTAGCATGGAAAAATCTATGATGCAGTATCTATTGACATTACTGCAATAAAAAAATGCTTTACTCAGTATTTAGTTACAATATAATTTGTACATTCTAGTTAAAGACTGTGACGAAACTGATGGATACATTTGGATATTTTTTTGTGCTCAGTCTTTTAAATCCAATCATTTATTACAAACTGCATACTTTCTAATGGGGTATTAGAAGAATTCAAATTTACGTTTCATTTGAATGCCAAAATTCTTTCTAAAATTTCCTTTGTAATTTAAATTATCAAGAGAAGATACTGTCTCGGAAAAATAATATTAGATATTAAAATATTTATTCAGAGATGCGACCTAATTTTCAGTCAAATCTCTTCCTTGAAGAACCTTAATACCAAATCCCTCCAAAATATTTGTTCTTCGATACAGAAAAAAATATTCAATTCATTGGGAGATAAAGACGGTTTTAAAAAATTAGTAAATTACTGGTTACTTTTATTTGAATGTTTTAACTTCTGGTACAAAGGTGATAATATTTAAACAATTCTTAAATCTTTCACAATGAAACGGTTTTCCTCACTATTAAATGATAGATTGTATCCAGCTGATCTATTGTTTAAATATTATTATATAGGGTTAATATAATGATTTGAATCATCTCTATTAATCCAACATTTTTTAAGATGAATACTCACTGTCTAACACAAATAATATTTATCATTTTTTAATGATAAAACCATATCTTCATTAGTAAAGAATAAAATATGTTTATTTTTCAAGCGTATTACAAATTTTTAACAGATTCTGAGAAGGTTCTAAAAATAATTTTTTTCAGAAGATGCAGTGTAATTTTAAAAATAAAATGAATTGAAAATTGCTGGAAAAAAGAATAACACAAAATTGAAAAAAAAATCACTATTTTCATTCCAAAAGAATACACCTTTTATTAGTTTTATCTAAATCCTCAAACGACAATCTGTTCTTTTGGTTTAAAAGAGAAGCATCAGAAAGTGGAATGAAATATAAATAAAGGAAATAAAAAAATATTCATGTAGATTCACAATTTTTAAGAATTACATAGGCCTTTACATCGTTTTAATAATGAATAGAGAACTGCTTCACAACTAAGTTTACAATAAATTATACACGAAAAAAAATCAAAAGGATTTTTTTTTAACTGAAATATTTTGTCATGATAAATCAAATAATCTAACGAATTTATAGAAAATAGTGGATTGTTATGGAAATCACCAATGGAAAAAGTAATTTAAATTACATTAATGGAAGAATTTTGCAAATAAATTATCAATGCATTTTTTCCAACTCTGTTGATTTTAAGCAGATTACTTTATTTTTTACAACCCAATTAAATGATGTAATTATTGAATATAGTTGGAATAGTTTCTAGCATGCTTGCTTTAAAGATAAAAATTCGATTTTCAGTATTATCTTGACTTCTATTCTTAAACTTATAGATAAATAAAGTGTTTTGTCCCTATAGATTCATAATAAACTGTAGATGCATTTATATGCACATATTTGCTATTAAAATCATTTTAAATACATAATCATTTTCAATCTGTATTATACTTCTGGCATGAACTTATTCTTCCTAACTTAAGCAAATTTAATAAACGCTAATATTTCTCTTAGCACTTATCAGTGGAGAACATACAAAACATTGCTCTTTAAATGCATTATTTACAATATTTGAAAATGTGCATTTTAGGGAAATGCATTTTTTTTTCAAACTGCATACTTTTTCGAATTTATTCTGTTAATATATCAAATAAAAAGTATTTGTTAATATATCATAATTAATATTACCTAGTGTTTCACTTTGAAGGATAAAATGATGCATTATTTTTATTTTGTCCGTAAAGAGCAGATCCTTCACATCTTTCAAAAATTATTTATTAAAACTTTTCTAAAATATTTTGCTACCTGAATCAAATATTAGATTTCATTCTTTTTAATGTTAATCTCGTATTGTTTTAAAAGCTCAATATTAGGCTTCAAGTGATTTATGAGCGAGTTACGAATGTTACAAAAATATCAGATGGCAAAGGATTAGAAAAATATAATAAGACTTTTTAGGCTTTAAGTAAACATTCTGTATACGAATTACCTAGAAGTTAATGCGGTGACACTCATTTCTTGATTTTTTTCTGATTTTTCTATATTTTAAGAGGAATAATAATATTTTTTCATTTATTAAAGATTGATTCTTTGCTTCATTATTTTCATCATCAGTATGTATTAATAATAATGATGATTTTGCATTCATTATTAATTATTAATGTATCAAATACATTGATTTTCTCATTTTCTGTTTTCTGATAAACTCACGAATTGCGAAACATGTTTAAAATTACCATTTTCTTCATTTTTTATAGCGTTGCTATGAGAAAATAAATAAATAAAATAGAAGGAACACCAAAAATAAATATGATTCTTACAGTTTAATAAATATAAATACCACAAAAGTGAGCAATTTGTTTATTAGAATAATATGCAACGTTTCCATTTGTTGCCTAACGTTACTTCAACTCGATAATCCATTTAAAATATTAATTATATTCAAATTTCCCATACATAATTTTTTAGTATTCTAATTTCAGACTCCTGATCTGCCATTTAGAATTATTCTTCTATATTATGCTGGGTAAAGAACAAAATGAGAATGAATAATATTACTTTGATTTTTGTTAAATCTTTCTTGATGCGAAGTTGTCACCATTTTCATTTAGGACAGTAAGAAAATTACATTTTTTAAACAGAATTTTCTGTAATAGACGGATAATAACATATATTAGTTAAATCTCATTCTAATTAGAACTAACAATATTTGTAACATTTAATTAAGATGACAAACTATGGAGTTCTCTATCTGTTAAGCAGTTTTGATTAAATAAATGTGTGTTGAAAAGCCATTGTCATTAATGTCTAAAATGAACAATTAACAAGGAAAAGAATAAAAATATTGATTTGTGGCTAAAATTAATCAATTTTTAATAAGGATCTGAAGGATTACTTATTCCGTCATAAGTGCATCGATTATTCAAAATAATTCAAATAAAATTCAGATAAAAAAATTTTCTCGTCTCGGCTCAAGATAAGGCTCATAATAAAATCAGTCATGCCGAGAATCATATGACTGATTGGTATGACGCACCTTTCATAAACAGAACACATGAATAAAAAGGACAGTTGAGAATAAAATAAAATGTGATGACAAATATTTTTCTATTAGTAATTAACCAGTCAAGTGGATATTTATTAAGAATGAAAAAGGTATTTGGTTCGGATGAGATAAAATAATATGTCTTTAAAAATTCATTTAACAACAATCAAGCATTAATTATCAAAAATCAATGATCGAAATAACGTTTGATTAATATCTAGCAGAACCCTTACGAAAGAATTTAAATAGTTCTCTTATGCAGCATAACTCTCCAAAGAGTTTTTGTTTTCATGAACAAAGTGAATGGTCATATTTCTGTTGACAGGAAGGAATTCGGCCATTTGGTCATATTATGTGGCATTTTTTATTTCTGCTTCATATTAGATGGACCTCATAATGGCGTTATTGGATGGAAACCAGATGTTGCGACAGAATATGACATGGATTCCTCTATTTGCAATTAGAATTCCTGAAGCGTATTGACATTTTATTTGTGGATTTATACAAGTATGTAAATATGCAAAAAATTAATTTTAATTATTTTACTAACAATATCTATACATATATTCTGGAAAGAACGAATTATTTATTATGTATTCTCAATTAGTCCATTTAATGCATCTTTAAAAATAATTGAATTGAACCAATACAGCACAAAATAGAATCAATTTTTATTTAATGAATTTCAAAGCTTATAAATATATAATTTACTTGAAATGAATACTGTTTCTTATGGAAAATGAGAGCAGTTATTTTTTTTCAGTACAGTATGTTGATTTCTCTCTGTCCGATGCATTATTGAAGAAAAATTCGTAGAATCGTTTTACGTTATTATGATGAAAATTTTAAAGAAAATTGTCTTTACAAATTATTACAAAAAATTCCACACGATATGAAATTGCAAAATTGTTCTAAATATTGCAATAGAAAAACTCTTTCCAGGCGTTTATTTGTGATTTCAATCAAATCAAAATGATAACAAATTGCTAATTTTTTTATGGAAATATAATTCCAACATTATGAATTGAATAGCAAATGTTAATTTGCAACCTCAAATTGTTTTTTTCCAGGTACTTCGAAACGTATTCAACCTGTTTTTCATTTTACTCGAAGCCTACAGACAAAATCTGGAACTGACAGACCAATATCCATAATATTTTACGAGTTTCAAAGTAGTATTTTTTACTAATTATCCTTTTATTCATTATATTAAAGATTTAACATGTATTGCTCCAAATATGCAATTTATAGAGTAATTAAAATATTATATGCGAGATCATCATCTTCTAGTTTGATTGAGAGATATTTTTAGTACCAAAAGCTTTGTTATTGAAACATAGAAATGAAATTATTCTCTTCAAATGGAAAATTTCGAAACCCATATCATTTGTACCAACATGAGATATTAATTGCTATCGCCAACGGATGCATATATGATATTTTAATATCCAAATGATCGAATAACTGCAACAAACTGCTTCAGTTTCGTTTTATTTTTAAGATACGTTGTCATTAAAGAGTTTGGAAATATGTCGGATAAAATTACCATTAAGATTTACAGCATTAAGATTTAAATTTATTTAAATCTTAAGATGACACCATTAAGATTTAAATAAATTTCAGGATTTCACAAGTTTTCATAAATTTCACAACATAGGCAAACTTTTCACAGGCAAACTTTTAAATTAAATTTCGAATATCATTTTTATAAAAATTATCTATCGCAATTTTTTATAAAAGATAGAAATAAATGAAAGCTTATGGTATTCGCATGGTATGATATGTTATGGTTTTATTTCCAACAAAAGCGTTAATTATATTTTAATCATTATGTTACAGATTACAAAAAATAACTGCTTTCTTTTTATTTACTTTATTTTTCATTTTCCAAGATCTGGAATTTTTAAATTAATCTGCAAATTCCTGGGATGACAGCTGCCCATATGTTTTATAAAAGAGCAATTTTGTTTCAGTAAAATTATTGCAGTTATTTTTATTTCATTGGAATTTCTAAATAGTCAATACAAAATAATAAAGACATTACGAGAAAAAGCGGAGGTAAATCATTTTGCTTATTTAAATAATCCTGAATATGGAGGTTAATGTTTTTAACAATAAATGATATATTGAAAGGATTTCACTTTAATTAAACCGGAATCATTACTTTATGTAGCAAAATTACATTATTAAATTTAAACAAGATATTTTAACTTTTTCATGCTCTTTATATGTTTTATATGTTACTAAGATGCATATAACGTATATATGTCTCTAGAGGTATTTCTCAATTGTAAATTTATTGAGTATACAGATATGTCTAATATAATATTGAATGTCTAATAATAATGTTTTATCCTTTTTCGAATAATAATGCCTATTTGACGCGTCTTCTTTCTCTTTTTTTACATGCAGTAATAAAATCAAGAGATGACTCGCTTTTAAACATTTTAGGTACTCTTTGAAAAGCATATGGATGTGAAGTTTATTCTGATTCAAATATTAATATTACTTCTTAATTAAATAACCTAAAGAGTGAGGATATATAAAAAAAAATTACTTGTTTGTACAGTTGCATTTCAAGAAGGATATAAAAATATGAACATTTGTTATATTGTTATGTTTATATTAGCATTTGTTAAGCTTAAATTCCTTTAATATCTGTGTGAAGTGTTTAAACATATAAATGGAGTTTTTAGAAATTATCTGCAAACATTACACAAATGAATAAATGGAATTAAATTCAATACAGTATTACGATTATTTGTGTAGTAGTTTCTACAAATAAATTTTGGTGAGGGTTAATTTGTATTTAATTATTTATTTTCAGAGTATTAAACGTGAAATAATGCCAAACATTTCTAAAATGGGAAAAATGGGAAACTAAAGAAGGTCGTTTCTTTTTTAAAAACGGCCTTGATAACAGAAATTTAAAAAAAAAAATCCATTTATTATGAAAAGGCTGAAATATGAACTGCTCATTTTCCCTATTTTGTCAGAATATATTTCAAAGTCTTTTTTAAAGCCACGAATAATTATTTCAAGCATGCAATATAAAATCAAATTATGTTAAACAAAAAATATATCACATTTAAAATGAGCTTGATTTTACATGGTCAAAATAAAAATTTTGTTTGAACAAAATATGAATTTTTTGAAGCAAATATTTACTTTTTGTTTATACTTTTTGTTTATTGAAACAAGAATTCTATACAGATTCATATTTCTAATGTTGCGTTGAACACAAAAAGTTTTTATAACATATATTCAAATTCCTGAACGGAGTTGACGGGTTCTAACAATCCTAAAATTTGTAAAAACGTGTCATTCTTGTTTTTCACACTAATTTCAAAAAATTAACCGCATGAATTCCAAATTTATAATATTAGTTATAACAGCGAAAATATTATTTTTTTTCATTTTAATAGGCGAGGCTATCCATGCGACAAAGTCATAGTATATTTGTAGATGATGTTCCCTTCTACAGATTATAGTCATGTCTACATGAACTTCTAGGTCTTACAAATTGCTGAGCAATGAAAAGGCAGCAATCGGCATTTGAAACTAGGTAAAACGTTTCAAAATTTTAATTAAGATATCAGTTCCATATCTAACAAAGAAAGAAATAAAAAAAGAGAGTGATCGAAACAAATATAGATTTAAAATTAAATTGCATAGAAATCGCTAAATAATAAATTTTTATAATAGCTATATTAAAAAAATTTAAATGAGGAAATGTAAAAACTATGTATGATATTTCTTTTAGTTTAACGTAAAAATAAAAAATTATTAAAATTACGTAATATTCTTGATAAAAATGACAATATGCCCCTCTATGATGTGATAACTCAGTGTTTAAGCAGAAATTATTTGATTTTGGATGCATAATATGTTGCGGCTTTACAAAATGGAGGTGCTCATTGTGGATTTTATGACTAAAGTTCACAGGCTATTTCATCAATAGAAATGCTATTTCTAATATGAATCATAGTTACGCCAGCACGAAAATAAATATCAGTATTTATCTCAGTAAGTATGGCACAAGATCAACCTTGAATTGTATATCTGCATTTTTATATTTGATTATTCGTCAATGAAATAACTGATTGTTTAGAAGTAATAATTTTTAAAATTCCTTCATATTTAAGTATCACAGAGTAGGATTAATTGAATACGTGTGTCAAACTAACTAATATCTGCAACTAATATCTGCTTTCTTTTTTTTCTTCTTATTTTACTGTTGAAAAAAAGACAAAGGGTTTATTTATTATTATTTCCACTTCTGTTCTTCAAATCCTAGAAAGAGAACAACAAGGGACTATAAAAAAATCCTCTAAGTAGCAATCCTCCCATTTATGAAATAATTCTATATAAAATGTGTATAAGAGGATTGTAGGGATTCAGGGTAGTAGTGCATTAGCCAACACAGCTATTATTCCGTAATTATTAAAATTAATTTCATTAACAACTAATAAAATGTTTGTAAGCTAGTTTTCTACAGTTTCCTCGTGTAATTTAAATAGTTTTTGCTTTGAAATTCTACAATAGTGCAAAATTTGAGGATTGGAAAAATTTGTTCAATTTTTTATACTTGCCCCATTTACAGTATACCAAATTTTATATGTCATCAAACACAGCTAATAGAGGTTAGAATAATATCAGATTAGCCCCAAATTATTCACTTACATTTTTGACTTTTTGAAATCAATTACTAATAATTTCATATCCTGATAAAATATTTTTGACTACATTTGAACCATCTTTAAAATGTTTCTAAAATCTAAATTTAAGAAAATACAATTTTTAAGCCTTGGAGTTTCAACTGAAACACCTGAAACATGGTGGCTGCTTTTGCGGCAATGTGAACTTCTTTATTACCTAGATAACCATCATGGGCTTTGATCCATCTTAAGAGAATGTTTGGGATTGGGTATGCCGGACAAGATGATGAGGTGAAAAAGGATTTTGTATTTTTAGTACCCTCGAGAGATTGTATTTCTAAATTTTAATCGTTTCGTTTTCTTCACAAGCTCATATAATAGCATTTTTTTTCAGTCCAAGCTATTCGACCTGAATCACTTTATGAAATTCCTCCAGTTTTCCTTCCCATTCAGGATCTAGAAGAATATTGTATAATCCCTTCTAATTAAGAAATTGCCAAAATCCTGCAACTTCATTTTTCTCGTCAGAACCGTCTTCACCAAATGGTCACTAAATGTGTTAAAAAGGCCTGTAGCCATTGATTTGGCATCCATTCGACGACTGCTAAAATACCTGTAAAAGGGTTTTTTTAAACTTCTCAGGAAGACAACATTACAGATTTATAACAATCTATAAACAGTTATATAAATTCTATGATTTTGATTTTTTGATAATTTTTTTAATTTAATTTCCTCATTACAATTGTTTCCTTAAATTGTTTTGTTTTTAGTTTATTTCAATTCACAATGCTTTGGCATTTCTAATAGAAGAGGAAATGGATAAAACTAAAGATAAAGAAAGAAGGTGCAAAATTATTATTCAAGTAAAGAAAAATAAAATTTTTCAATATTCGCTGTAGTATCTATAACTATTATTTTTAACAAATACAACGATATCGAGTATATTGCCCATGCCTTTTTTTCTTTTAGCATATTTTATTAACAATATTTCACTGTAGTTTTCTGTTTTATATAATGAATCTTAATTTTCTTTTAGATGTTATCAAAGTTATCACAGAAATCAAATAATTTCTCATTTAAGTCAAGCTTTGAAAATTATAAATGTTATTGAAATAAGAAATTATTTCTCTCTTAAATGTGACTTACTTCTCATTCCTTAAAGGCAGGGAATTTACCTTAATTACATTAATGTATAAATACGTGAAACTCGTTCCTTTTCATTTGCTTTGGCAATTTTTCTTTGATTTTGAATTGCACTATAGTTTATCTTTCAAAAGAATGTGGAAAGCTGTTAAGTCACTTCCTAAAACAGAAAGCACTGATTTTTGTTCTATTTATTCCTTCTATTATTTGCAAAATCTTTAGAATAAGATTGATTAGTTTAGTGAAAAAAAAAGAGTTTTCACTGATTTGATTATTTTAAAATTGTTTCTATTTTTCAGTAGTTTATTTATCATTCATTATTAATTTCATGTCTTCTAAAAATCCAATTTCCTCCAACTCAGAGCTATGTGGCGCTACTATTTTGGAATTAAAATATAATTTAATTAATGGATTAACTGAAAATTAAATTCTTAAAATATAAAAATATTGTATTGTCATCGAGAAGAAGAGTGTTCAAAATTTCAGAAATTTAGCACATCAGGAAACCAGTGAATACTAAATTTGATAACAAATTTCGATTCTTACAAATAAGAAAATGGCAAGTTGGATAAATGCAAATTACATAGTTATTAACTACTAAAATTACTAAGTTGTATGTAAATGTCCATTCCAAATGTTTATTTTTCAGATGGCCTATTTATTGTCTTTACTAAAAAGCAAAATCAATATAATGGTTTCGATTTAATTATAGAATACTGAAGTTATATATCATCTCGGTAAGAAATAATAAAAAGTAATAAAAAATAGCAAAAGAAATAATAATAGAAAGAACTAATAAAAAAATTCCAGCCATAAATATTGCCATTTTTACTGAATCGTCTCAGCTTATTTTTGACTATATGAAATTTTTTAAGAAACCGGTAAAATAATTTCATAGATATTCATTTCAAATTTTACTTGTCTTAATACTTTAATATTTCTGTAACATCTATAAAATATATTTTTATGAAAAAGAACTCCATTTTTCCGCACACCCTCACTTTAAGAGCACTAAAATTTAATTTAAAACTTTCACTGTGCGGCCATCCAAATTTTAACCCTTGATTTGAAAATTCTACATGTTTATTGGATTTTGCAGAACTTTTATCTGCGGAAAAAAGAAAAAAAGTTTCGTGTGAAACCAGTTCAATTTCAAAGTTTCGAATTTTTAAAATTTATTCTCTTCCTTATCATAGAAGAATATTAAATGCTGTTCAATGAGATATTTATTCCACTAGAAAGGGACTTTCTGATGCATTTTTTATTCGAATATTCAAAAACAACTTAAGTTCTTTATGCAGTTTTCATCCCCTGTGAGAAAGATATTAAGATTTAAGAGAAAGGTACATAAAAAATGTTTCTAAGAAGTGAAACATTTTTTCTATTTGTATTTACAAAAAGCACAAAAACAAAAACTTGCGAAAGTGAAAACCCTACTGCTATTTATCTATTGGATCAGGAAACAAAATTCTTTGACGCACTCTCTACGTCGTAGCAAACAGGATATAGATAGATATTCTACTACTCTAAGAACTTCTCTACATTTTAGATATTTGCAGAGACGACTCTGTTTGTATAACGTTTTGTCTCTAATTCCAGTGCTGTTTCATTTGCTGTCTGCTTAGGATATAATGAATGTGTATTTAATGGCTTTTGTGGTTTCAGTATTGACAATTTAACTTGCAAAAACAAAATAAAAAGGTTAGATATTGCGAAGATAATTTTCAGATTTTGCTTCTAACTAAAATTGATATGAAGTTAGGGTTTTATCAAGAGCAATAAGTTATTTTCCCAGCTTTAAAGTCATTTATTCGTTGGAGAGGAAATAAAAAAGGAGACAGATGCATTTTTCTAAAAGCTCACAAGACAAAATTTAATTGAGAAAGTTGAAAATTTAATTGATTTAATTTGAGACAGTTTTGATAGTAATGAATGGATGTCTGGTTATATTAGAGTTTTACTGAGGAAAAGTTATAAAACGACAAGCCGTCAAATGTGCAAAATCAAGAGTTTGAAATACAGGGGGTTTCAAAAATCTGAAGTGGTGTTGAAATAAAATATTTAGAAACAAATGGTGATTGAGAAGGGCAAATTATTCAGGTAAAATATAAATGAAACACATATTTCTATCACGAAGATAAAATTTAATGATAGAATAGATTTCAATTTAATCAACCAGATTGTTATACCAATTGATGCTGGAAGTCACTTATCATATTTTTAAAAAACGCATTTTTTTTATAGAATTTAATCCTATGACTGATCATAAGCAAAAGAAACATAATTTCTGCGTTAAAGATTGGTAAGCTGTTACTGCGACCTACGTCTTATCCAATTTTACTCATCGTTTTCACAGCAGGGTAACGAAGCCGCGAATTGGACTGTTAACGATATTATGTACAATCTTGTTTCATCATAAAAAATGCCTGCTTACATTCTTCCTTTATAAATTACAACTTTTAGTTCTCTTTCAGTTTCAAATTATTGGAAATCAACCAGTTTATAAAACTGGGGTCTAAAATAAAGATCTTATTAAGATTTATGTATGGAATTATAGGAAGTATACTTTCAAAATGACTAATCATAACGGTATTAGGTTTATTAAACTATGTTGCAGATTTTCCTTCTGTGGAGATTTCTTTCTAATTTTGGAAAATAATTTGTACTTTCCTTGAATTGGACTAATGAATTATGGTTGAGTATTATGACTTATATTTTCTCCATTTTCTTCTGGATCGTAGTGCATGAGCTCATCTGTTCCAATATTATCAATATCTCTTGAGACGACGAATAACTTAATATTTAGTTATATATTATTCCTATATCTATGGATATATACATGCATATAT
>JAPMOR010003110.1:540572-562051 GCA_026543865.1 Argiope aurantia | reverse complement strand
TGGTAATATTCGAATCATATTTTTGCATACTGTTACTTTATATTGTATTTTAGTTCTCTGTTAAGACTTGGAAAATCTCTCACTTCTAATGACATTGTTGCATGATGTTACTTTATATTCAACTCTCTTTCGAGAAGTCTTTCACTGGTAATATTTAAATAGCTCTGTTGCATACTGTTGCTTTATATTGTATTTTAACTCTGTATTTGTCTCGCCCGCTTTTCCAGTAAGTTTGACTATATTTTATATTCCCCTTTAAAACCAATTAGCAATAGCGCTCTTTAAGCTATCTTTAGAGGCCTTCTAGGAATAGATTTTAAGCCTTAACTAGGGAGTCGAGGTATCTCAGACACTAAGGATGGACTTTCGGTTACCCCTATTCTATTTTTAGCTCAATCGAATGGATTGACCCTGTAGTTTCCTATTTCGTGACCTTCACTACATGTTCACTTTTTCAACCGGTTTCAGCTGATACTTTTTTAAATATTTCCGCTATTTCTTTGTCCGAAGTCTGTGAGACCGCACCTACCTTTTAGTTTCCAGTATTATACAAGACTTAACAGAAACTTTAAAACTTGGTCCTCGAAATATTGATTTTTTATTTTTCACGTAATTATTGAGTTTTCCATTATATGGTTTTCTATGTACCTTTCAAGAATATTATTTGATATAACATGTAATTTGAGAAGAAAATGTATATTCAAACGCAATTACATTTTTCAGTGATAATATATTTTGAAAAAATTCTAAAACAAACTCTGCACCGCTCGTAATTATTTCCTCTTTATCTTCTGCTCCCTAGTTATATATTTTAAATTGTATAATATTGGGAACGTTTAGTACAAAATAAAATTAACGAGATGAAAATTTTTTTAGAAACCATGACTGATTATATAAAGATGGGTAAGCGGGCACTAATAATATCACAAATTTATTCTGAGTTTAAATGTTCCTATGGGCTATAATTTTACTCTTATGTATTATTGTAATACATGAAACTTTTCTGTATGCTTTACGCTTTCAATTGATATATGAGACCTTTTGTTACTTCTTGGCTGTTTAAGTGTAAATATTAACTAATAAATATTGAGTCAAATACATCAAGTCTCCTATCTTGCAGTGTTACACGGATATATTTTTCTAAAATTTAGAAATAGTATTGATTAATATTCTTAATTAAAAGGTGTATAATTTTATTAATTAAAAATATTTAAGTGCTGTTTTCAGCAAAAATGAATGATTAATGTTAAAAAATGAAAAATTTATTGTATTTATTTATTTCATTTGTGTGAATGCAAAGTGTGACTACTTATACCTAGTAAATTTCGTATACATAAAACAACCCCATATGAATTATAATGAGACCTATATTAATCTTGTATAAACTTTTTTAGGTTATTCTACTTAAGTGAGCATAAATATGCAGGCATGTGGGTTTGTCGGTGAAACAATGGAAAATATATTATTAAGGCTTGATAATCACTTTATTCACTGAGAATTCTTAAAATTTACATATCGTACAATTTTCCGAAATCGCTAACTAATGCTAGTTCTTACATTTGAATGTAATTCTTTAAGAGAATACGAGGATGAGAATTCTTTAGAAGATTTCTTTCGGCTGAATTAAGTAGCAAAACATTAAAAACAATTTGTTATCGTCTGAAAAGATTAATTTATGTTCTGCTTTTATAAGTAATATGTTATAACAACCACATAATAAAAATTATTCAATGATTAAACTATATGACAAGTATAGAACTTATTATAAAAAATCTGATCTGATAAAATAGAATTTATTGAATTTTATAACATAGATAAATCAGAAACCTTATACATTCCAGCTATTTAATTTCTTAGAAGCATCGGATAATCTTTACTACTTCCACATTGTCACACATAAGTTACCTTCTCCTAATTGAACCTTCCAATAAAAATATTATTGGTTTTTAATTCATTGCTTATAATATCAACAACTTAGTCAGGATAATAAATTTTATCAGTTCCTCATATAAAACTAATGTAGAGGAATTTTCATACTATTGGAATATGTTGCATTGAGTTGTGTCACCACTTCCAATAAAATTTACACTTTCATTTAAAATATTATTAATTTTTAATTCATTGCTTTTCATTAGTTCCTTATATAAAACCAATAAAAAGGAATTTTCATACTATTGAAATAAGTTGCATTGAGTTACGCCACAATAAATAAAAAAAAATCTTAAATTCATAATTCAAGAATTATATAAATAGAGTATATATTCATATTTAAATACTAATGCTTCCCTTTTAACACATTAATATTGATAAAACGAATAGTAATATAATTTTATATTTATTAATTTAATTAATTAATTATTTATTTTTCTTATGAGTTATTTTTCTTGTGTGCTATTTTCTTGTGTGTTTTTTCAGTTAATAAGAAAAATTTGAATCTATATGTTTAAATCCTTTTCCAGACAGAAAAAAAATTATTCGTTAAATTTAAACTAAGTAAACGAAAACGTTTATATAAAGATAAAAATGAATGAGTTCATTCATTTTGTATTTGCGGTAAGGATAAAACAAATGATTAAATATAGAACACATATTTTTCCACTTTTAGTTATGTTGTTTAAATAGCATAGACTATTTTTAATTCAGACTGGTACAATTTCTTACAATTATGTCTCGGTCTAAGTTTTTTTTAGGGATTGGGAATAAGTAAATAAATGTGGCGCAATTTCTGATCTGGTGTTATATAACTCAGTGAATGATTCCACTAGATCCCCAGGGTAAAAGAAATACTCTCGGTTGACTGACCTTCAGAAAGTAGTGGTTCATCTCGAAAAATATTGTTATGTACTGAAAATATCTTTATATTTTTATCTTGTTTAACATAGCTTTCATCGAGAATGTTGAAGTTCTCAGCATTCAAATTTGAGGATATGAATGCGTTTTTTTGCTGTATTGATTGTGTTCCTTTTCAGCAGTATTGTTCTTAGTTTAATTAAATTTTTTCAAGTGTATTCCGAGCTTTCTTTTATACGTTTAAGCTCTTTTCCTCTGTCAGTTTGTTTCCCTTATATTTCTTTTTTTTCTAGAGTACTTAGATTAGTAATGAAAATTGTAAGAGCTTCTACGCCAAATTTGACTACATGGTCCCACTTTCGTAGTCCTATGGAGTAGGAAAGTAATGATATTTATTTTTCTATAATCATGATACCTTATATCCAGAACCTCTAAAATCGTAGACGCGGGGATTTTTCCAGACTTATTACTTTACAACTGCACCATTTCAAAATTGATTTTTTTTGTAGATTGAGAAGGAAAAAATGCATTGAATAAGAAAAGCAAGAATAATTTTGTATGCACTTATCTCACATTAAGTATATTTTTATAACTTTTTTTATATTAAATTTTCTCCAAAATAACCGGAATCGCTTGTTGCTATCTTTAATATTTCTAAGCACTTTTATTTTGATTAAAATATGACACTTGTCAGATCAACTAAAATTGAGTAATGTCTCAAGATTTAAGCAGTAAAATATTTTTCCTTGTAATGGCGGGTGATCTAACCAACGTTTTGGAAGAACAATATTTTAAGACAGATATTTTATGGAAACTTCTTTATCTGCAATATAAAAATCACAAAGCGGTATACAGATGCATTGTGTACCGAGTTCCTTATGATATATAATATCAGCATGACTAATACTAATGGGGTTTTTTTCTCATTTCTCAACTGTATCTAAAAGTTACAGTCTTTGTAATGAAAGCATTTTTTTTAGAAATATGAGAATACTATTTTAATAGTGAGTAAAAATAAAATAATAAAGTGTAAAAAAATAAGTTTTAGGTATTAAGCAATTTAAATTAAGGATTAATATAGTTTAGATTAAAAAGAGCAAGTGATCTGACGGACTGTCATGTCTGATGAGAAGTTGAATTCACATATTAATATTAAGAGGGTGACATTCTTTTTAATTGATAATTATTTAGAATCAGCTCTCCTCAGAAAGACAAATTCAAAGAAAAAATTGTAATAAAATCTTATATCAGTCATGGTTTGGGATATCAATGACTTCACCGAAAAGAAATTGCATTTTTCTAACAAACGTAAAGACATTCAGAAATTATACTTTTTATTTTTAGATTTGAATAACTGCTTTCAAGCAATGGCTTTTCATAAAGAGTCCCTTTCCGGCAAGGGTAGTAAAGGGTGAATTAAAAAGAAGTATCTAGGTAAATAGATAATCCTGAAAAGAAATCCTGGTAAATAGATAATCCTGATAATCCTGAAAACACATCATTAGAATACTTCGAAATCATAGAGCCCATCAGGCCTGAAGAAGCACCCCAGAAGGCAAGCAAACTATGGAAAGACGCACGACTGAATGGGTCGCTCAATAACACAGATGTAAAAATATTTAATACATGAGGGCTTAAAAATAGACTCACCTATCTAGAAGACCCACCTAAACAATCGCTTTCTTGTGGAATCAGAATTCTTGTTTCAAAATTGGAGAAACAATTTTAATTACCGCGCAAATCCTTTTTCTTAAAGAAATGTATTTCACATGAATACTAGACTGAAAAACAAAACCTAATCTCGGGAGATGATAATCTATAAAAATTCTATTTCTGTTAAACAAATTTTTTTAAAAGATGTAAATAACTTCTGATCTATTTTTATTCCATCACGAAAATGTAGCTGAAAAGTAAACATCAAGGGATATCAGAAAAGCCTATTTAGTTAAGTCAGGAGACATCAACAAAGTCATATTTATTACAAACCTGTTATGTCTCGGCGACTTCCTATCCATTTTGCACTTCCTTCTTCCAGCAAATACAAACGTCTATTTAAAATCGAAGGTCAGCCGCCATCTCCAGAGAACTGGGAAATAAACTCACAGCAAATGCAATCAAAAACTCCATTAGTCAAAATGACAATCAGATTATTATAAGGAAGTAAGCACATTTAAAATTAAGACAAGAATACATATAGAATATAAATAAAAAAAAAGCCTTTGACATTTAAAATGGGTTTATAAATTTTACTAAGATAATTAATTTGTGACATATTTTTGCAATCTCTACTAAGTTTCTCTCTTAGAAGTTTTTCTCTAAATATTTCCCACAACTGGTTCAGTACCCTATTCACAATGAGTAAATATTTCAAAACCGGAATGTTATCTCTAATACCATTTTTTTGTTTTATCATATGGTATGAAGACTACAAGATTCTTCCTTCATTTTTTAAAATAAAAAAAAAATGTTAGGAGAACACGTTTGATTATATTGATATATTTTATTCATGCAAATCTATCGTCATCGATGTTAAAGCTAATAAACGAAAAACTCAAAATTATTTGCTTGGAAGTTGCTACTAATTTTAAATGTTATATTATAAATATTGATAAACTAATATAAAAAGTAATTTGGAATATTTCTTCAAAACACTAAGATTAACGACACCCAAAAGTTAATTAAATTAAAATAATAAATTTGCCCGTCTTGATTTAAGCACTCAGCATTTATAATTGTGCACTCTTACTTATTTCTAAAGACATGTCTCAGAAGCATAAGAAGGTAAGATACCTCATAAAATTCCATCAATGTTGATATAAGATAAATCCACTAAGGAATGATTTTAAAGGTTTAGGAACTCAGTATACTCATAAAAGAATTGAACAGACGACATTTCAATTATTTATTTTATCTATATCAACATCTCAATAAATTACAAAAAAATGCTGCTTCGTTCCTTGACGAATTTATGATAGAATTTTACTGTAGTTTATGATGCGTTATTCGTCATGGCAATAACTATAAAGATTTAAAGTAATCTTTCAATACAAAGTTGTTTTCAACGACTCGTATTGTATCATTTGTATCTTCATTTAATTAAAAAATTACGTAAAAATAATAATAGCGAAAAACTACAAATATTTTAGTTCAGTTTCAAGCATTTCGCTTTATCTAAGAAAATTCACATTTTTAAGATTTTTATTTTGGTGCTGAACGTCTACAGTACAGTAAGCAATAAATTTTAGTTGGTGAAGTTTCTATGTCTGCGGGGATACTATAAAATTCTCAGTCTCGAATGACATTCTCAAGAGAGTTGTTGTCTTATCGCAGTAAACGGTTATACTTTGAGGCAGAAACATTTCTTCTTGAAAAGAAAAATATGTTTCCAAGTCAATAAATGTCACTGACTTAGCTTTAAAGGCAACCTGTCACACTTTAGATTAGACTGTCTATGAAAAATTCAACAATTATTGTACACATTCTGAAATAGTAGCCACTGTATGCGCATTGTTTATATTATTCAAACGACAAATGCATTTTTGTTTCTTTTTTCGAGTAGTACAGTAAAATATAAATAAAAAGATATGTTTATATGTAACAGTTTTAAAAAATTAAGAAATATAAGAAAAAACTTTTGATAAGGACAAGGACAATCACAAGTAATTATCCAAACAAAATTAACTTACCTGAAACAATAGAGCTGATTCATTTGACATTACAGTCAAGATCAACTTCACTTTTCATGTAGCATCAATTTTGATGGTATCTTATTTTCTGCTAGGATATCCTGTTTGTTTCCCTCAAACCAGTTTCAAAACGCCTTTAAAATACACACGATGTGTTTCACATTAATCACAAGAACATAAATAATCTATTTCAATTAAATAATTTATTGAAGGATACGTAAATGCAATCATTTCATGTAATATCACTATCAGATGACAAATGTGAGTATGTATGTCAACTCACATCAACCTGAACGCTGTTTCACATTAAGCAGCGATACTACATCGCTCTGCCTCTGATAAGAAAAAAAATGATTTCCAAATAATAACTCTTTGGTGCGATTTACGAATCACAAGAATATCCGAATGTTTCAATAAAAAAGTTGAACCCTACAAAAATTAGATGAATTCACGTAACGTCGCGATCACATGACAAATGGGCCATGTATGTCCTCTCGAATTAAACTGCATGTTGTATTACGCCATGACGTGAAATGGCATTGCTTTGTTCGCCTATAAAACAAACAATCTATTTCAAAATCAAATTCATTGAATGTGTTTAACATGAATCACAATAGCATGAATCGATTCCAATAAAATATCTTATTGAATAATAAGGAAATGTAATAAATCCATGTAACGTCACTGTTGCATGACAAATGGAGATTATATATGACATTATTCACGCTGTCTTACGATATGCTGTGACGTCGCATCGCTTTGGTTTTTATAAAAGGAATACCAGATTTCAAAATTAAAATAGAAAGGAACATTTGATGTCCGTCAGGCAACCGTGAGTCAGCTCATTAAACTAAAAATAATATAATAGAATTTAAAGAATTTTTACATTCATCAGAATTTTAGCAACTTTATGGTAAATATCTTTGTAAGTTAGGAACACTCTACTTTTTTCAAATATATTTTTAAAATAAATCATTTCAGTCACAAAGAGTATAGTAAGACACATTTAAACTATCCTTCGAAAACCAATATGATTTGAATAATAAAAATGTCGAGTTTCTATCAGTAAAATTCAAATCTGAAATAATTTGTACAAAAACAGTTCCAGCGTTTTTGTTCAGAAATAATTTTGCTGTGATTACAAAGCTAAATAGTTTCTAAAGGTTAAATTTTTCATTTTAGAAGTTGAATGGTTTCTTATTAAACTGGCACTGCTATGAAATACAGTATATATGTATAAATATAAAATAGTAGGAATAACACCAAACTTGATCGAAGGCTTAATGGTGGCAAAGAAAGTTCTAAAAAGCACCGATAGTGGAAAAAGGGCAATTATAGTTTCTGTGGACAAGATTGAATTCTTTAATACAAACAATAGTAAAAGATATTCTCGGGAATTACTCCCTGAACTGTGTTATCTTTGAAAAGTTTTTAAATAGACATTTAAATAATAGATTAATCAAGAATAACTATATAGAGCAACATCTCATGCTTCAGGAGTTGCGTTTCTTGTTTAAATATTTTTAAAGTTTATCGAAAAGAAACTGGATTATAATTTGAATAGTTTAATGTTATAATATCCCATTAATTAGGAGATGAAAGTTGCTTACTATTAATAGAAATTTGGATTTAAAAACAACTATGAAATTCATTTGAAAAAATTGTTTTCACAAGCTTTGATTTATTTCTTTCATGTTCGTAAATTTCAAATTTCTTATGATAGAATTTATCTACTTTTACTCATTTTCTGATTTCGAAATTTTGTACAGATGCGTGTTTCCGTGGACTATATAATATTTTGAAGCTTTCAGATTTTAAATATCAATTGATTAATTTTAAATAAATTTGAATATATATAAGGGATTTCATCTAGTTGCGAATTCGAGAAGAAATTAATATCAAGATTTCATAAAGACGAATTATGAATAATTAATATGATAATGAATTATGAAACACTTTAAAGACAATATGATAAAAATAATAGTTAATAAAAATGATTTTTTTTCACAAACAAATTTTATTATTGCAGTAAATCGGCAAATAGTAATTGTTCATCAAAAATCTGGGAAACTGTAAACGTGTGAAATATTTGAAGAGATAATATAAGCCAACTAAGCAATTATAAATATCGTAAATTGAAAAAATTCCTAAACAATATTTAAAAGTTAACATATATGAGGAATATCATTTGAATTCCAATTCATTTGGAATATTTCTGTCAGTGTTTTCTAACTATGCTTCAGACAATTTTAGTATTTGCTTTCATCTCTGAAACTTTGATAAAAAATAATTTTTTCCTTTACTGCTCTATAAAGGCTTTGCTTAAAAATTTTATTTTTTAATTATAACTTTTAAGGCATATTTCCAATTTAAAAAATTGGAATATCAATGACAATTGTGCAAAAATAATCATGTAATGCTACATGTCCTGAACGATTTTTACTGCGTTACTTCTTAAGTCGTACCGGAAAGAAAGTCGCCGAAATTCCGATTTGAAACTTTTACCCGATAGTTAATTAAAATGAATGTACTTCCTTCATTCATTCCGGAAGTGACAACGATCCTCTGACGCAAAAGCACATCCGGAAAAAGAAGAATCTTTATCCTGTGGAGTTTCAGAGTGCAGTAGAGAACAAATGGCGATTCCTTCTGATACGGACGAAATATTTTATACAGAGCAGAGGAAAACCTTAAATGCCTTAATTACTGTACTTTAAAACAAAATCCTAAAACAGATAAGATTTAATGCATTAGCCGGAAACATACTTGATCCTGGGATTGTTTTTTTTTGGTTTCTCATACTCTAATAAGAAATTATCTTTTAAATAAAATTAAAACGGTAAAGGAAGCAGAAAAGCTGAGTTTAATATATTGATATTTCCTAAGTAAAATACCAATATATATATATAAACTATTCCCAAATGATTGTCTAGACATTTAAGCATACATATGAGCCTGAGGCAGTCGTAAAATATATATCTGCGGTGGTTAAGATAAAATGATCAGATCCCTTCAATTTATTTCAAAATTTTTTAAAGGAGATTTGAAAATAAGCAGTTGCGTTTAAGTAAAGAATTTCATATAAATAAGGAAATGCAAAACGTCATAAAGTATTTAAATTTATTCTTTGAGTTCAGATAATTTAGGTATATCCATATCTCTTATGGGAATTGATTAGGGTATCTAGAAAGAATATATACGATATCTCAGAGAAAATATAATTTCGATTTTGAATACCTTAAAAAACCAAATTAAAATATTTTCTAACTTGATTTGCATGAATTTTATGCTTTTCATTACAGTTCTGTAATTTACAATTTAATTAGAATTTAATTTTAAAAATCAAGCAAAAATATAAAATATTATTTGTGGTATTTTTAATAATTCTACTATACTGAAAGTTGTAAAAAATTATTTAAGAACTTTATAAAAGGATTATAATATGCCGGATACATTTAATTAGAAAGGAGTTTTTAATTTAACATTTAAATAGATATACGAATTAACAAAATATAAGTATATAATAAATTGAGGTAAGTACAGGGTTAGCAAGAAATGAGTTACCCATTTCATTCATTAAAATGCGTTCTATTGGCTCAAATAATATAAATTTTGAACTACAGATTATTCAGATGATGCGCTTCACATTTATTAATAAAATAATTAGTACAAAAATGCACCAATAGATGGCGCTGTAACACAAATGGCATTTATTTGCATATATGGAAAATGTGAAGCCTAATTTGCGTTACAGCGCATGCCTATTATGATTTTTCTTTGAATAAAAAGAAGGCGGATTCTGCAGGAACATTCCTTTCTTCTCTGTTCATCATGCCAACGTTCCAAGAAAAAGGGCTACTGGTGAAATTGTTCTACCAGAACCAACAAAACTTCGTTGCCGCGCTAAAGGAATTTCGTCATATGAAGCAAATAGGAAGAGGTCCAATGTCTCCAGTTGTCCTACGCAAGATGATGCAGAAATTTGAAAAAACTGGGCAACTTGGCATTCTTCCAGGTAGAGGACGAAAAAAAAATCCCGTCTTCCCGCAATAAAAATAATGCAACCGCGCGCGTTGAAGCCAGCAGTCAGTCGCCGCATGATAGTGTCAGTTTGCCAGTTGTTTCCCGTGTTCTGGATATGCCGTATTCAACTATACGAAAAGTCGTAAGGGAGATTTTCCATTTTTATCCATACAAAATCAAGTCTGTGCACCTATTGCAGGCGGGAACTTGGAAGTCCGTAAATCTTTTGCACTACAGTTCCTTGCTTGAATGGTGTTTGACACAACTTGGCCATGGATCATTCTGTGGAGTGATGGGGTCCACTTTTGCCTCAATGGGCAAATGAACACCAACAACTGTCGAATTTGGGCAGAGGAAAACCCTCACGTTATCCAGGAACAATCCTTGCATCCTGAAAAAGTGACAGTATGGTGTGATTTTGCAGCTACCTTTACCATTGGACAGTATTTATTTGAAGAGATAACTTCAAACGGAATTCAAACCTGTTCCATCACAGGACAACGGTATCATGATATGCTGAGAGATTTTGTAATGTCAACTCTTCTACAGCGTGGATGCCTTCAAGGCATCATTTTCATGCAGGATGTTGCACCACCTCATATTGATCGTCGTGTAAAGCGATTGCTAATACAACACTTCACAGAAGCACGAGTTATCAGCCGTCATTTATCAATAGCATGGCATTCTCGCTCGGCGGACATCACCCCTTGCGACTTTTGGTTGTAGGGTTATTTGAAGAACAATATCTACCGTTAAATGCCATCATATCTACTAAATCTGAAGGACAACATTCGGTACCATTTCTCAATATTCCGGCATATTCCCTCCGGTCATCTATAGAAAATGTGGTTCTCCGATTAGAGTATATTGTTGAAAATGAAGGAGGACATATTGAGCAATTTTACTTCATTTAACAATTATAAACCTTATTAAATGGTTTATATGTATTACAACGCCATCTAACGGTGTATTTTTGTACTAAATTTTTCATTTAATAAATGTAAAGCGCACCCTCTGAAGTTTGTAACTTATTTCTTGCTCACCCTGTATATCAATTTGAAATTACAACGCCATCTAGCGGTGTATTTTTGTACTAAATTTTTCATTTAATAAATGTAAAGCGCATCATCTGAATAATCTGTAGTTCAAATTTTATCTCATTTGGATCAATAGAACGCATTTTAAAGCCCTCTGAAGTGGGTAACTTATTTCTTTCTCACCCTGTATATCAATTTGAAACTACCACAAATTTAGTTTGAGCTCATCGTTTTTCCAAACTAAAATTTTCTTTTTTGCAGTATCAAAATTTTCAGTGGTCTTTACTCTTTAAATTGATTTACTCAATTACTTGAAAGTATTTCTTGATTAAGTGCAATCATTAATTTATAAATATGTAAAAACAAGTACTGAACTCCCAGTTTCCTTGAGGTAAGTATCTGTCCCCCTTCCAATAAAAGTAAGAAATGGTAATGAAACTATTAGGGTTAGAAGTATTTATGAGTTACAGAATCCATTAAATACTAGCTACTCATGTAAGGCATTTCTTTTCATGATTATTTGAATACTTGAAATTGGGTTGTGGAACTACGTTTGTCTTTGGGGCATAAAATATAATCTTTTTTTCGCAGTTTCTTTGAAATTGAATTCTTCATCCTTTAAATAGTATACTTATGAAAATGTGTACTGTTTGTACCAATACATTTTTTGTGTTTTATACATTTAAAAGTTTTTATTTATCATCAGCCTATATAATACGAAAAAAGATATTTTCGTGTAGGAAATGTTTTGTACTCGCTAACACATTTATAGGTTATTCAAAAGGTGGTTTATGACCATAATGAATCATTTACCTGACTTGAAAAATAACGACTGACAGTTTGATTGCTTCTGGTAAACCATTTTATTCTCAGCCTAACTCACTGCTAAATTTAACATTATTCGAAGGAATTCGTTATAAATAACATTCCAAACTTCATAATTTTTTTATTAAACATTATTTTTAAAACACGTTATAGTTGATCAGTAAGTCAGTTCTAGTAACCTACTACGATTGAGTCAATGAGTTCAAAATCATCCAGGTAGCATTTCATAACTGATTTCATAACTGTCAATGTTAGATCTTTGCTTGTATACATTAAGAAAATTGCTAGTATGCACTTTACACTAAGCAACTCTGCATTTATTTTAATCAACTACGTTTCCTCTGGTCATATTTTACATACAACAAACTTAATTATTAACAAGCTGTGTAATTATCCTCTTCTCTAGAATAGCATATTTCCTTGCATAAATTAATCTTTATTTAAGAGAATATTTAAGTATCGAAGTGGAGGGTGAAAATTGCTTCCTATGCTCATAATCTGTTGTCAGGGTGATTATAAAATCAGTTGAATGACTTAAAGCACCTGCAACTAATAGTCGGAAAGAAGCTTCACAGGAAAGATGCCAAAATTTGTGAGCTTACGTTCAAAGCATATATGCTGTGCCTTCTATAGAAAAAATTATTGAAAAGTATGAATGATTATTAACAAGTTTTAATGATATTTAAAATAGTTTGACAACATACAACCTGCAGGGAGTATACTCTATGTTTTAAAGAATGGTGTGAAAAATAATAGTCCAGTTCTCATAGCTACAGGGGCCGCGGTGGCCTGGTGGTAAGATCTCGGCTTCGGAACCGGAGGGTTTCAGGTTTGAGACCCGATTCCACCGAAGAACCGTTGTGTAAGGGGGTCTGTTGCACGTTAAATCCGTCCTGACCAAACGTCCTCCCGCTGGTGTGGTGTGGAGAGGGGGATGCCAGCTCAGGTGTCGTCCTCATCATCTGACCGCGGTTCAAAATTACGAGGTCCGTCCCCAAATAGCCGAAGTGTTGCTTCAAACGGGACGTTAATATAACCAAACCAAACCATAGCTGCAGGGCAAAAGTTTCGAAATTTTCAAATTGAAATATCTGCTTTTTCACTGAAAAGTATTAATCTTCACAATAAAAGAACTTTAAAGTGTATCCGATCGATAATTTTAATGCAGAAACACGGCCCTAAGTATAGACAAAAAAGTTAAATAGAAGGTCATGATGTCATAGAAACATGAATTACTCTTCTAATGACATCATCGTCAATGGAAAATTGCCCGATTGTTTGTCTGCGTTTATTCTGAACCTAGTGAACTGAATCTCTCATGAAACTAGAAGAAAAAATGAAGGTAGGAAGATTTCAAGTTTTATCGTTGGACACTGTTATAGTTAGTTTTAAAAATACACTTAGATTTGAATGCTGCGTCTTGCACTCTTGCCTTTTAACTTGAAAGAAATGCATCTTTCAATAAAATAACGAAGTGAAATAGTAAAACTTTATAACCTGAATGGGCAAAAGGCAACAGAGGAATCGTTGATTAATCATAGAAAGTACTGGCTCAAGTCCCGATATATGTACAAGCTGTATGAAATTTGAAGATTGCACATATGATCCGTCGCGTCCAGAGCGACCTTCCATTCTAGTTCTGCTCGTTACAGAAATATATCTAGAGAAGGTAAAATAGCATTTAAAACGCAAGCTGTATTTCATAAGTGTTAAGTATCTAAATTTTTTTCAAGAGTTTCTGTACGAGTTTCAGTTTGTTCAATTGTTGCAAGAAGATGATAAAAATCTGTTGTTGGACTTTCCAAAAGGATTCTTCAATTAGTATGTGCTGATAACAACTGGCCTTTAAACATTCAATTAACAGATGAAGGACATTTCTGGTTGGCCGATAGCGTTGAATCGAACAACTACAAATACTGTGTGGATTACAGTGCTCATGATGTTATCGCACTTCTTACATGAAACAAAAACAATTTTGCAACGCAGGATGGCAAGAATATTCATCCTTAACCTTTCCGAAAACATTACTGACAAGGCTATGTGGATGTGTACGGTAATGAATACTCGTCATGATTTAGTGTTTATCATTGATGACATTTCGTTTGATATAGAGTACTACGAAATGGTCTGCCTGACGTCATGTGTATGCCAAGTGATGCGGTTCCAAATTTAGAAATTTCTAACAAACTTTTCTTAACTCAACACACTAGTAACTGATTTATTTCATTTTCCTATAGATGGCGAAGTTAAATAGTTTGCTCCAATACTGTTTACTTCAACTGATTTCTGGCTGTGGGTGTACCTAAACTTTTAACTATAAATATGAAGTACACAATCTGTGTCTGATTTGAAATATATTATTCAGTATGAGATCCAGTCGATTCCTTTTTGCTTAATTCCTTCTGCAAAATTGTGCATCATCTACAAAGTATCATCATACACAAGGAGAGATATGTAGAGAATTTGACATATATATATATATATGTATATGTGTGTGTGTAAGGATATTTTAACTCTAATTTCAATTTAATTAATTTTTAAGATTTTATCTTAATTTAGCCCATAATAACTTTATTCTAAAATATTCTCTTATTTCGTGATCCAATTCCACTTTCTCTACTTAATTAATTCAAGAGAAGCTTTATAAAATTGCTGAATCGACTAAACGCCGATACTTTCACACGCTCGGCGTGAAGGGGTAAAAAACTGTCCAGTAAGCACATTCTTTTTAAAAGATCCCTGTGTTTCCTTTACATGTGATTGGCATGCGTCAGAAATCCCTATCAGAATTTTAATAATATATTAGCACTATAAAATAATATTTTCACTATCCATATCTCATGTTATATAAAAGGAGGGATAATTTATTTCTCCCTTCTTCCCCACTTCTGTTTTTGCAACGCGCTGTGGCGGACGCACAATGTCCGCGTCTTTGCTTGTAAATAATGATGATTTCCCGATGGATTAAAAAGAACTTAAAAATGTAAAAAGTCTCTTCACTATCTTCAAACTGCATCCTGCTTCACAACAAATAATGTTACATATTAAAAAGTCTACAAGGATAGTTTCCTGTGAAAAATGGTCAAATTAAGTAAAATTAAATCGACGGGTGAGACTCCAACGTTGCGTTGCACTCGCTGTGCTCCAAAGATGACTGCCTCGGTCCAGGTTCGCCAGCTGCGATGTTTCCGTGGCGAAGTTCTTTCATCGCCGTCTCCCTCGCCTGCCTCCGGCAACATCGTTTCATGCAAACCGTAGTCCATGGTCCAGTCCAGTTCCCGTTGAATCTCCGGCATTCCGTCATGTTGCCGCATCGTCGATGGTACCGTGCCTAACCAGTGACTTCATCCGACACTGCTGCTTAATACCCTTGTGCTTGTGCTCCATATCGTCATGTGCGTGCTCCTTATATCCTCAAGGAGTTGGGGCTCCTTGTCATCATAAAAATTTTCTGGCTGCTTACCTGTGCTGAATAATTCCGATATTAACATCATTTCCTTATTATATCATCATCACAATAATAATCGCCTGCTTTACTCGCCAGTGGTCTCCAGTGCTAAAGTGAATCAACCAGATTTCGAAAATATCACTTGTGTGTTATATTATCATCTCAATATAAAAATAGTTTTCCGTCACCTGCCATAATATCCAGTTTCAGTGCTCAAAATTGCATTTTTGTGATTAATTTAAAAAGTGATAATTCATCAAAAAAGTGTTTAGTGCTTCCCGACTCAACGGTGAAAATCAAGATTTATGTTTGTGTTTTTCTTTTCTTTTGATTTTCCTTTTTGAATTTTAGAATTATTGCAAGTTATATTTTTATAGTATTATTTAAAATATTGAATTTTTAGTCTTTTATCAAGTCTATTTTTTAAAATTTTATGCTTAAATTTATAATGTTTTTTATTTGAAATATACTTGAATGTTGTTAAGATCCGGAAAAATGACTGACCAAGATAAAACAAATGCATCTAATTCTCAAGGTTCAGAAGTTAAAATTGATAAAAAAGAAAATGAACAAATATCCCAAGAACCCTCCATAATCCCTTTTGATCCCGAAAATGGGATGAAGATGGATTTATGGTTAGGATATTTTAACAAAATTTGTCAAGAAAATAACAAAAATGATTTGTGGAAAATTAAAAATATTGCTAAATTTCTAAAAGGGTCAGCTTTAACACATTATATAAATAGTTGTTTAAATATTGATAATTTTGATGATTTATATTGTATATTAACTGAACAATTTATTCAACCCAATATTGTTAATTTTTCTGACTTTTCACAATTGAAATTTGATTCAATAAAGGCTAAATTAGTTGATTATATCCATCAAAAATTAAATTATGGCAGACAGTTAGACCTTAATCCACAACTAATTTTAGAAGGTTTTACTGATGGACTGCCAACTCAACTAAAACAATTAGTTAGCATAAAAGCTCCTAATACCCCTACAGAATGGCTTACAATAACCACTAAACTATTAAAGATGGAAGAATCTTCAGAACCAAACCCAGGAAGGTGTAATGAAACTAAAATCAGAATAAGGCAACCAGCACCTTTTACACCTAGGCATAATTTTAATTATAGATTTCAAAATTCTTTTACTCCTCGAGCTCCCAATAATTTTAGACAAAATTATCATAATTCAATAAAGCCAGGTCCCAATAATTACAATAACTATAATCATAATTTGCATTTTCAACAAAGATTACCACCTTCTCCATGTAGAATTTGTACGCAAAAAGGTATTCCAAATGCTTATCATTAGACCCAACTATGTCCTTTTCATCAACCCCAAATTATGACAAATGTTCCAATGACAGCCAATTTAACTTCCCCGTGCACAGAAGTTCCTCTTGGCTGTTCTCAAAATCCTGGAACAAGAAAAAATTCTCCTAATGAGGCCCCTGGCCCAGTATACTGACAATTATTAGTGTCCGGACACATCTCAACTTTACCAAGTCTAGCTAACTTGGACAATGTTTATAACCCTTATAGTAATATAAATATTGTTATTGACACAGGATCCACTCTTTCAATTATATCTACAGATATTGTAAAAAAACTTAACTTGACAAGAAAAAATATAAAACCTATTAGAGTCAAACAAGCTCATGGAACGTTCCAATTAACCCAAATTTGTGACATATATTTAAAAAATGGCCAAATAAATAAGAAAATCAAATTATATATTATGGACAATCTTTTACCATATATCATTTTAGGACTGCCAGATTGTAGTTTATATAAATTAATTATAGATTGTGACAAAAATAATATATTTCAAAATGGAAAAATTATTACTAATTTGCATACCAATAATAATTATATGTCTTTACATATTGTTGAAAATAATAACACTAGTGATAATAAGGTCAAGGTAGTGAATACCTCAGAGGAAATTTTCCCACCTCTGACTGTAAATAAACTATCTGAACCTGTGTTATCTCTGGTGTCAGCATATTCTCATGTGTTTGCAAACAATAAATATGATGTTGGTAAAATAAGAATGGAACCCCCTAGAATAAATTTAACATCTGATTTACCAGTTTCACAAAGGGCTTATAGAACCTCTGCTACTGATGAAATTGAAATAAATAAGCAAATTAAAAATTTGTTAGATGCAGGTTTAATAAAAGAATCTACTAGTAACTATTCCTCTCCTGTAACATTATCATATAAAAGAGATGAAAATAGAAAATGTCGTCTTTGTATTGATTATCGTAAAATTAATTCCCTTTGAAAATCTGAGGCAGAGCCTCTCCCTAGAATAGATACCTTATTAGATAAATTAAGTACTGCTAAAGTTTTTTCAACTTTGGATCTTGCATCTGGATATTGGCACATACCCTTGCATGAACAAGATAAACATAAATTGGCATTTGTAACTACTGAAGGTTTATATGAATTTCAAGTCCTACCTTTTGGCTTTAAAAATGCACCTGCAATATTCAATAGAACTATTCGTAGAATTTTAAATAAGCATAAACCTTCAAATTTTGCATGTCACTATTTTGATGACATAGTAGTTTTCTCTAATTAATTAGAGGAACACCATGATCATTTAAAACAGATTTTTCAAATGTGTGAAAAAGAAAACATTAAATTAAAATTTTCTAAATGTGTGTTTGCTCAAGATAAAATTAATTTCTTGGGGTATGAAATCAAAGAAGGATGCATTTCTCCTGATAATCATAATATTGAAAGTATTAAAAAATTACAACCTTCTAAAAAATGTCAAGCAACTTCAAGGATTTCTTGGCTCTGTTTAATAAGTTTATAATAAGTTTATTGATTCTTATGCTAAAATAAGAGAACCCTTAAATAATCTTCTTAAAAAAGATACACCATGGCAATGGACAGAAGACTGTCAAAAAGCTTTTGAAATGTTAAAAAAATAAATTGATTACTAAACCAGTATTACAACTGTATAATCCTAATTTACCTCTTCATGTTTTTTGTGATGCATCTCAGGTAGTCATAGGAGTTGTTCTAAAACAGCCTGACTGTTCTGGTAAATTACATCCTGTATCTTATCATTCAAGAACTTTACGATCTTATGAAAAAAAATTATTGTATAACTGAGTTGGAATGTTTAGCAATAGTAGATGCCCTTGATAAATTTTATTATTATTTACATGGGAAAAAATTCATAATTCATACTGATCATGCTGCTCTTGTTTGGCTTAAAAATGTAAAAAAATTAAGGGGAAGATTATTTCGTTGGTCTTTAAAATTAAGCATGTTTGATTATGAAGTTAAATATTTAAAGGGAACAGCTAATGTTGAAGCTGATATGTTATCAAGGCATCCTACTGCTCAATATCTCCAACATTCTGTGCATTTATTGGAATTAGATGAGATAAAACACTATCAAAAGTTAGACAATTTAGATGATACTAAATATAAAAATATTAATGATGTACTTGTAGTTAAAAAGAAAAAATTATTTAAAATAGTTGTACCTTTTTCTCTTAGGAGAAAAGTTTTGCAAACAGCTCATGAACAATTTGGGCATCCAGGCACACAAAAAATGATAAATTTAATTACTCCTCAGTATTATTGGCCCCATATTACTAAAGATATTGCACTTTTTGTTAAGCATTGTGATATTTGTCAATTAAATAAAAAGAAAAAGCAAAAAAGATTTGGCCTTTTACAGGCTGTGCCCCCCCCAAAGATCGTTCTTTTGAATGTCTTTCTGTCGATACTGTTGGTGGATTTAACTATTACAATTCAACTAAAAAATTTCTTCATATAGTAATTGATCATGCGACTAGATATGTGTGGGCCTTTCCTTCCAAAAATGAAAATTCTGAAACTTATATTAATATATTAAAGCAAGTTTTCCAAATTCAGGTTCCTTCCAAATTATTAACTGATAGAAATGGTACTTTCACCTCATCTAAATTCAAACATTTCCTCAGAAATTACAGTGTCAAGCATCTGTTAACATCTTCAAATCATCCACAAACTAATGGGAAATGTGAAAGAGTTAACCAATCAATAGTAACTAAATTAAAGTGTAAGGTCAATTTTTCTCCTACTAAAATTCCTTGGACTAAACTTTTAGAACAAGTAATCAATGAATATAATTTAACACCCCATTCAGTTACAAAATTTCCTCCTGCATATTTGTTATTTGGCACTTTACCTTATCCTCCTCCCTTAACTCAAAATCAATTCTATCCTCCAGTAGAAGAAGCCAGAAAATTAGCTAAAGATAATACAATAAAATATCATGATAAAAATAAAATAAGATATGATGCTAGATTTATATATTCTCCATTCAAACCTGGTGACATTGTAATGTATGAGGAACTTAATTACCCCAATCGTAGAAAATTATCTCCAGTATTTTCAGGTCCATATGAAATAGTAACTAAAATTTCAGGTGTAAATTATGAAATAACTAAACCAAATGCATTAACAAACAAAGCTACTGATATTTTCCACGTATCAAAATTAAGAACATATTACCCTCCAGAAAAATTAAAATTAAGTAATGAATAATAATTTAAATTTAAAAAAAAATCCTTTTATTTCCCATGTTTCTTCAACATAATCCCCAACTTAGGTTGGCCCGTTGTCTCCACTCGTAAGAGTTAGTTTTTCTTTTCTTCATGATGATGATGTGATAGGCGTCATCACAAAATACATCCAAATACTTCAGTCTTATTGAGAAGTGAGTATAGGGTAAACCTCACAATTAATTTCTATCTCTTTCTGTTTTTATCCTGGATATGTTGTTCTCCATTTGGAAATAAATATTCCGGGATGAGAGTAGAGAGAGAATAAGAATTATGTCCCCCTTCTTGATGTCCTAATTTAGGTAATTTTTAAAAAAAAATTTTATTAATTAAGTTTCACCCACTACTAGAAATTGGTGGACAAGGTTTTACTACTCACCACTAATTGGCTAATTAGTGGGTTAAAGTTTTTCTTTTACAATTATACATTTTTATTTCATTTGTTTTTGAATATTTGTATAATAAGAGTATTTTGAATCTCATATTATTATTTTCAGATTCAAATATTATATGCAAAAATTAGAACTGTGTTGGTATATTACTATCATATAAATTCAATTTGTTATTCCAATATTTTACATTCAATTTGATCATTTTGATGAGCCTTCTACTATTCAAAGGACACTGTATGCAAACATTCTTTAGAGACATTCCTCATCAAATAGAGACAATCTTACAGATTGAGAGACAATAGACTGAGTTTCTGCAGAAAATCATTTGTACATTGCATATTTTAATATTATTTTTGGTGTTGTTGAATATTTATCCAATATTTTCACAGATATTACATTATCTTTTTGTGTGTTACATAATCTTGTTCAAAATGATTTTTATATTATTGTAAAGGTAAGGGAAACTCAGGCATCACTTTTAATATGCTTTTAAATTTTAGTTTCTTACTTGACCACCACTGTAAGGTAAGGCTGTGTGTCGAGGGCCCCGGCATACTTCCGCGTCTTGCAGTGGGGGGAAAATTGTAATGATATTTTAACTCTAATTTCAATTTAATTAATTTTCAAGATTTTATCTTAATTTAGTCCATAATAACTTTATTCTAAAATATTCTCTTATTTCGTGATCCAATT
>JAPMOR010003110.1:508315-540172 GCA_026543865.1 Argiope aurantia | reverse complement strand
CCACACGTTCTCCTACAGAAAGTTTTACATCCAGTTTATCAACCAAACACAATCCCACCGAGCCTATAAGACGTCACAACTAATCTGTTGACATTGATGATGAGAGGTTGAGGAGGAGTTGACACTTCAGATTACAATTCTGAAGTTATTTACGGGGGAATCATCTGGCGAGGTAGATTGCTCTGAGAGCACGTAAATGTTTTCAGGGATAGAAAGGAAGAAGAGATAAGCCGAATCTTTGAAAACAATACATGGATGTCTCCGAGTGAAAAATAAGAAAAATGACTTGTTCCTTTCTTTTAAATCAAGTTAGATAAAAAAAAAAAAGTTTCTTTGTTGAATTTATATTTTTAAAGTCCACAAAATAATATAGTCTTTCATATCTTCCTATGCTGATAATTAGAAAACAAAATTAGAATAAAAAAATATGAAGATTTGTATACTTTAATATCTGAGCAAGTTATTGTTTTCAAGTAAGGGAAAGAGACATATGATAATCAGCATCTTTGAAAACAATGTTTGAACAGCACCATTTTTTATAAAACATTTTAAAGAAGAATGACTTCTGCTTTGAATTCACATGATCTTGGAAAATAAGGAAAATATGTTTAGTTGCCACGTTACTAATTTTCCTTTTTTGACTGATATTTATTTCTTTTTTACGAATGGAATTTAACTAAAATATTTTTAGTACCATCAGCATATCAATAACATCCGAATGTATCTCAGGCCGAATTAAAGAAAAGAACCACTGTAGATCTTAAATTCCAGATTATATTATATGTAGAATTTTAGGCATGTCTTAACGACATGCTTTACGAAATTTGCCACCTAAAAATAGGTGGCAATTTTTTTATGTGTTTCAAACTATAATTTCGAGAATTTAAAACTGATTTTAATCTATTGGAGATTGAAAGTATGAGTCATAGTCGTATATAGACAAAACATCGAAGATCGTTTAGCCAGACATTCACGAATGCTTTTCTGATTTTGTAGTTCTTGCAATCAAACTCCATCGTCAAAGCAACAAACAGATTAGAATTAACATAAAGTGGACTGAAAGATTGGACATACAACCATCATAATTTCCTATCATTTTATTTTCAATGAGACCATTTCGAATGTATATTGATTAAAGGTTGATGATAAAGGAGAAACTTGGAGTGCTTGGAGGGAAAGCGTTCTCTTAAAAAATATCTCTTGAAATTTTTCTCAAAAAAAAAAAGCATAAAACTGGAAAGTATTTATTTCTTAAAAACTGAGGGAGATCTTATAATGTTTTGTGCAAAAGGAATAAAGAAACTTTACATTTCTAAGAACACTGTCATATTTTCTACTATTTATCATAAGGGGGCATTTGTAATGTAGTCTCTATTTGTTGAAAGGTTAGAACTATTTCCAAAAGACATTTCTAATTTAATAGGTACACTCCAATTATCCCAGAATTGCTAAGTTTATCTAAAAAAATCAGAGTTCAACTAAAGAAATTATAATCCGTAATAAAAGAGAAAACTATTAAGTGATGATGCGGTTATTATTTTTAGGCTGTCAGATATCTTTAAAGTGCCGTTAGCATATTTACATAACAATTATTTATTCATGGACTTAGAAAATTTCAAACATGGCAACACCGTAATTGGCATTTTCCTTTTTTATTTTGGAAAAATAATAATATTTATACTAAGACCTTATAAAAATCAGAAAAAATCAAAAGAACTTTTTTGTTTACATAACTTTTATTATTAACTCATGATTCTCTTTCCAAATATTCATTTTATTATAGTTTTTCCTTGATAAAAACAAATACCTAATTAAAATAACGTTTTCTTTCATTGTCATGATTCACTCGGCGCTTTTATTTTTAACTGTAACACTCAAAACAGGAAAGCTATTTTAAATTTTCGTTAAGAGTTTTATTTTTAAGATCTGTGATTTAAAATCTCGTATCTCATAAGAAGTTTTTCTTCAAGACATTCTCCTTAATTAAGAATTTTCTAACAGTTCCAGTTTTAAGGAGATTTGAATTTTATGCTGTTTTAACTCAATTCATTTTTACATTCGCTTTCATCGCTTTGTATGAGATTAAAATCCAAAGAAAAATTTAGATGCCGTGGTTAGTTTCAAGCGAATTAAAGCTTTAATTATTACTTTGAAGTACATTTTTACTTCCCACACTAGGAAAAAATTCCTAATCAATATTCACTCAGTACCAAAATCTCGTTTTTAAAGTTCTTAAACATAAAAAGTGAAGATAGGTAAGATTATAATAATAAGAATTTTCAAAAGGCAAACACTTCATAGCATTCATTAAAAATCTAAGTTTTAATTTGCGATTTTAGAAAACTTGTAATTTTACTTTAATTTTGTTGATATTTTCAAATAATGTTTCATATAAAATTGGAGTCATTAATTTTTTCTTAAAAATCTTAACTTAATTTCAAAAAAGATTTTAAAAAATTGTATTTTTTTAAACTTGCAATTTTTAGAAACATATAGAATCTGTTATTGCTTATTCCTTTTTCTTGAAAAATTGTCTGTTTAAAAATTCAATACACTTGTTTGCGTATATAATATGTTTACATATGAAAAAGGATGGAAATGCAAATATTTTTCAAACAACGTCTGCAAACATAACATCTTTTTTTTTGTTATTTGAAAGTATTTTGAAAGTAACGAATATCGTATATCAAAAATATAGATGTTTAAAATACATATATTATGGGAAAAAAATGCATGAACAAAACCGTAATAAAATTATAGTAAATTCAAATAGCAGTTTCCAGCTATGTGAAGAAATAATTATTGATAAATGGGCACATTTAATTTTAATGAGCTGGTTTTTGAGATTCGTATTCATTTTATTCATCCAAATCCATATATACATTTTAAATATTTTTCTGCAACTAATGATGCATTCCATACTAGCACAAGATATTGTATGACATATTCATGATATTACTCTATATTCTATCATAATAATGTGATTATAATGGAAAATATTTTTGGGCATTGTATGCTAATGGCATTCAAATTGTAGTAATCTGGGCTTCCGGCAGGAGGATAGCGCATTAATTTCTGATGTGATTCTGTATTTTTATCTGGTACACGTCAAAGTCTACCATGCTGGAAAAAATATCATCACGTTGATATGGTGTGGAATCTCGGAGAGTAGATTGTTCGTTTAGCTATCAGTTCTGACTTCTATCAGTGGCACAAAATTAAGTGATATATACCAAATTAACTCTACCCAACTTCAAAATCGTATATTAATAAAATCAGGAGACTTCTGCCCTGGACTCCTCTTAACCATGCACAAAATGGTCCATTTAGCATTAAGCAGTGAAGATCTTTTAGAATGCATTTGAGTTTCTTTCCTTTGGCAGATTATTCCCAACATTCAACACAGACTTATAAATATGATTTCAAGACTATATGCCAAATTTCATTTATCTAAATCTTTGTAGTTTCGGATTGCCATCTACAAAAGCATCTGAAAAGTATTCGAATTCCCATCTACAAAAGTAGTTTTGTAGCCATCGGATTGAGAAATCGAAGATTTGCCACTGATGGAACATTTAAAACATATCTACATTTATGTGTTTTTGTGTGGCCTGATTCATACCACAACTGCCGAGCCCCCCAGATATGGAGATGATAAACTTCTTGCTCATTTCTTGGTTTCGTTCCCCTTATGGGCAGAATAATGTTGTGGGACCGAGTAACCTTCATTCCATTAAGCGGACATAACGCCTTCGTGGGACTGTGGCAGGTGATGACGATTAGCTTTCAACCTATGGTTTCAGCTCCAAGCTGTCTCGACGACTCTCATTCAACTACCCTTATGCACTAGAAGGATAAAGGTAATTTTTTACCCGGCCCTCAGATACATAGACATAATTACAAAATATTTTTTGAAGGACTGTTTCATTAAATTGTTGTCGAAAATTTTGGTGATACTTCCTGTTCTTGTGCTTCATATACAAGAACATAAAAGAAAAAGATTTATATGCAGTTAATTGTCGTTGGTACTAAAGTGTTCAGAAACTTGGCAAATCAATACATATAGTAAATGCGTTTTTGGCAGATGAAAGCAGCTTTAAGAAGGATCACTGACGGTTTAATAAGCAAGAAGGTACTGAACACTGTTAAATTCTTTAATGAGGTCTTGTTAGTAATTCTTTTTTAATTAGAAAGTGATTAAATACAAGTAGTTTCATGAATTAAAAAACTGTAGTTGTGTATAGATTAAGAAGATATTATTTTAAATTATAAAAAATGCTCATCGCTATATAAAAAGTAATGAGTAATTGGTTTAAAAAGAATTTATTACATATTCTTCTATTGTAACTCAAAGCTCTAGGTAATTTCAATCGTTTAATTTTGTAAGATAAAAATACTTTTATTAAAAAAAAATTGGTATAGTTCATGCTTTGTGAATAGGAGTATGTTACGACTGTTGGGAAATTAAGACGACTTGCGAAAGTCCAGATCTCATTCTGAAAGGACACCTACGAGATGAATCGAAACTTTGAATTTGAACCAGACCACCAGGATCTATATAAATGACAGAGTATACCGGCTTTCTTTTACAAGAATGGCCTGTAGGCAATTTGGCCTTGCAATCAATAACAAGCTGACATATTCCTCAAAGAAAAGCAGCCGTCATTACAACAAAAGTAGTTACTGAATTGAAAATTAAGTTACTTAATGTTAGAAATCCATTGTTTGTACAAATAATAAGATATAACAAAACAAAACCAAATATTAATAAAAATGTCTAACTTACTTAAATATATTTTAACTACTTAATTTAAATGTATAAGGGAATATTTAACATATTTATGAACATAATATATAATTCTATATAATTGTCCGAATAATATAATTTAATGAATATTAATTTGTAAAAAAATCCCTTGCTTTTATTTTTCTCTTAGTTGGCAACTGAAATTCAACTCACTGTAATGCCGATATCCTTCTGAATCTTAGTGGTTTTCAACTGGAATCTTTATATACGCCTTTTAACTCGCTAAAATATAATACTACATTTCGAGCATGCGTAGTTAAACATTATTTACAACATATGCTAACATTTCCTTGAATATATATAAATTTCAATTTTAATTTTAATATAATACTCCAGCATTAATTTATAATGTTTTTTGTAAGTTTCGTATAATCTGACTGTAAATTCTGCAACTTATAAACAAAAATGTTACAGAAATATTTCGGATTTAAAAAACAGCTTTATTTCTTCTTGAATTTGTGTTCTGTTTTTGCAGAAATTAATATCAGTATTTTTCACAGCAAATTCATCCACTGACTAAAAGTTTGAAATCATTAAAATGTCCATTTCAGTCAAAATTATTTTTTCTCTGTCGATTTGTGGTTATTCATCTAAATGCCCACTATCTGAATTTTCAAGGTAAAGCATGAGTTAAAGTATATTTTTCACATGATTGAAGTTGAAAAATTTCGTTCAGTCTTTCTGGAAACTTTTTCAAGAATGCGCAAATCCAAATGTGCCTGGATATTTTTGATTACCTAGTGTCCTGTAATGTTTGTTATATATACCGCAATTTTATCTGGTTGCTAATTAACTGATGTTTAAATGAATATGTTTAGTTATGGGATTTGTTAAGTGTCTCGTTTCATCAAGTTAGTGTTCCAGCTCAAAAATCTTTTCGTTCACATTTTTTTCTGACCAATCAAGTTTGGAAATAATGACATTGAATGTAGAGATCCTTATGAATAGGTCCCGTATTCATCATATTTAAGTTCATTGGATTATTTCTTTAAGGATTACTTGGAAAATCTATGAAAGACAATTTATGAATAGAGTAGATTTTATAAACTAATGCTATGACATGTACATCTCTTCACACCTTTCTGTTGGAAGTTGAACCCTGTAAAAAAGTTGAAAAGGCAATTAGAACTTCATTCAAAAGTTTAATTTTCTCAAATGTTCATAATAGTACCCTGAAAGGATTGTACATGGGTTCCTTTATTTATTTTAATCCATTTTTGTTTTATCAGTTTTTGGTTAAAACAATAGATATTTTTTATTGTATGTTAAGGCATCACAATATTTATAACTAAATATATCTAACTGAAGAGAAATTTTTTTAATAAAAATTTAGATTTTGTAATTTTTTTAGCATGACATACACTGGCTCAAATAATATGAAATGTAATAATTTGCTTCATTTAAAGCAATTTTTCAATAAAAATATATACATATATCTAATGGCTAAGAAATTAACTATTGGGTCTTGATTAGAGGGGACTGGTCCCCTATGTAAATAAGACAGTCCTTCGAGTTCAGGCACTTGTCATAGTATATCTTGAAGTCTTATAAAGATCGATGTCATCTGTTATGGTAACCAGATCATAAGAGCAGGTTTCATCGTATCGTCATCTTGTACACGTTTATCAGAAGGAAAAGTTTTGAGTTTCAAAAAGAGACAGAGAGAGATGAGAAAGAAAAAAGAAAAAAAGATGAATGAAAAAGGGCGAGATCTGAATTGTAAAGGAATTTCGTAATATCTCCAAGCCAAAAAATTGTAATGAATTATACGACACAATGGCTAATCACCCCTTATTAATTGTTTTCATAAAATTTCACAATAAATATCGGACATCGTGGTTGCACAGGATTTCATAATTTCAATTTTTTATTCGGTGCCTTCAAAAACCATTTGAGTGCACTTCCCACACGGTGGGCATTTCAGTTTTCTTAAACGTTAATACAACTCATTCAAAACATTTATACTATTTTCTCCTCCCTCAATGACGGCTTTTGATTATAATTTGTACTAATCAGTGAATTAGTGTGCCGAGGAAAAGTGAAATGGAAACAAAATTTAAGTTCATATAACCAACGGAACAAATTGCATTAACATTTCTTAGTGTCTCTAAAACACTGAAGAATTTTAAGATTTATAAATAAATAACACTTTTGTAGAGACATCACTAATGGTAACAAAAGCATAAATTAATCTACCTTGGTAGTTTTATAAATACAGTTATAGCGTACAAGTGTTTATAATGTTTACAACAATGGAACAACATTTCATAATGCATATCGATATCCTACTCTAATAAATAATTCTATAATAATTAAATTAAATAAATAATTATAATTAATTGATTTATAATATTTTATTTTTGTTCATAAACATGTGATTTTTCCCATTAAAATTCACTTATTGAACATTAATTAGGTAAATCAAGATATACCCTTGAGAATCGCAACGCATCATTTTACACATGAATTGAATAACTAAAATATTTGAATTAAAGTATTATTTCATGAATCTTGGAAAATAAATTGACTCTGAATATGGACAGTGTTTATTTATTTATTACAGTCATATTTATATGCCTCAATTAATTATAGAATATACTGACTTTATGTAAAACTGCATTGTTTCATGTAATGAAACTAAGCTGTCAAACTAGTGTTAACTATGGCACGAAAGGGAAAAAACTGTACATTTTTAATCAAAGAAAAGAATTAAAAATAATAATTAACTATCTCTGATAGACATACGTTTTTTAAAATAAAATTTTTAAAAAATGACGCATTTTACAAGGATTTTTTCATCATTAATTAGGTTCTTAAGTAAGCATTATTACTCCCTCAGCACTAATTTTTCTTCCTCAACAAAATTCATTTCATTTTTTTTGCTGTTTTTTCCCCCTTTTTGCTTCCTCATCTGAAACAAAACTGCAGAATATTATTAAATTAATTTGGAAACGCTCCATTTCTTTTCTCGAGATGCAAATAAAAAACAGAAAGTATTGAAGCTTTTTACTTCATCTGCCATGGAAAAAAAATAGAAAAAATATAAGATGAGATGTCTTCAAAATGATGTCCCCGAGCACAGCGCAAAACTGCCAAAATGAAAATAACTTGATGCATATTTATCGAGTATATAGAAGAAAAAAAATTCTTCGTAGGATCTTTTGTTTTTGTGTGCAGCGAAATGCTTGAATTTACATGTTTTATTGAAGAAAAGCATGAAGAAATGTATATTTTTCGGGATGTTGCGGATTGTTTCGGTTCTTTCCTGGGACATTTTGGAGCTTTTCATGTGCTTCTTCCAAATCCCAGTTGTCAGCAATAAGCATTCAAATATTTCACTATGGTAAGTATAAAATCTGAAATTCTGTGAAAGACGAAAATCAAGGTAAATACTATGTTCTTTTTCTTACTTATACCTAAAGATTTGTATTTGAATTTGACAGCATTGTACATCCAAAGTGTACTTTACGTATAAAAGTTTACATTGTCTAAATATTAAGAGAAAAAATAAAGTAAGTTATTTCTTTATACTTTCTTGTGTTTTATATTTGCTTTATATTACCTTATTTATGGTGTTACGAAAACAGAAAATTATTGTTATGCTTTTGTGCAGTAAATAATATTGGCAACACATTAAGAATAAAGCGAAAAACGAATAAGTATATGTCCACAATAGTAAACAATAGTAAAATGTATATATATATATCAAATGAAACATTTTTTAAAACAACACTAAATTTAATAAATCATCATAATGAGATGTAAATTCTTCAATGCTGATATTATACTTACTTGTCATTTATAAAGGAATTCCTATAGTTATTGTTATTTTAATATTTCATCATTATAAAAGCCTATTCGCTTCAAAAAAATTTTCACTTTTAGGAAAAGGTGAAACTCACTAAGTGCTATTTCGGGATTGCAAGTAGGGATGTTCGAAAACATTTTGCTTGAAATAGTGCTTTTTCTTTATGTAGCAAAACTACAAAAATTCAATGTTGCTTTCAATGAGCACAACCCTTACACTTAACATTTCACATTTCTTGTTTTGGAAAAAGCGTCATATTTGTCTTTTCTTCCCTAAAAGTGAAGAAAGTTTTGTTTGAAACACATTTTCAAAGTGGCGATGCGTTTTAAGAGGGATAGTGATTGCAAATGATAATAATGATGCTTTAAACTATTATTATGTAACAATGAGGCTTTAAACTAGTATTAGATAAAAATGATGCTTTAAACTAGTATTAGGTAACAATGATGCTTTAAACTTGTATTAAGTTTAATGCTGCTATTAATAAAGTTTTCTTTTGACTTATTTTGAATCTTTGATATATTCCCAATTTTTCTTCACTTTCTGGAAAAATCTCGCATTTCAAGACAATTCATTAATAACATCTATAAAATATATTTGAGAATTACACAAATGAATTAGCTCATGAAACAGACATAATTTTTGATATACCACTTTTAAATATTGCATATTGAAACTTTGTCAAAATTTTGAGATTTTAAAAATCAACTGAATATCTCCATGAAAATTGCAGACTTTTCTGGACAGCTGATTAAATCATAAAAAAGGGCTTATTTTCTCTATTTCCCATATATTTGTGAAGAAACTGAGTAAATTGTAACTGCTTCGTTTGAGGTTTAATTATAGTGGAGAGGAATAAATTTTAAAGATATACATTTTGGATCAAATTTAATTTGGTTTTCTCTTCTCATCAAATATTTATTATTTTTCCATGTTTTGCCTAGAAGTTTCTCAATTTGTATCATATTTCCTTATTTATTTATTCTTATTAGAATCATAACTCAGATAATAAAATTGCTTTATATGATCATATATATTATATATATTGCCATTATATGATCTAAAAGATTCATTTTTAGATCATATAATGGCTTAAATGGATGTCAGATACTCCTTTTACAATTTTCTCTATTTTTTAAAAAAATACATATTTTTTTCTCAGTTGCTGATTAAATAAAAGTAGATATTCATATGAAAGTCAAGAAATATTTATATCTTGCAAGTAAAAAGTAGAAGATTTGTTCAGGTGTTTCATTATTTTTTAAGTGTAAAGATCAAGAGTAAAGCACTTTTCGAAAATCATTGAGCAGGTTACAACATATCTAGTGCATATGTTTTCAAACAAACAATTGAATTATTTTCAATTTAATTGTTAGATTCAATTAAAATTATTTTCAAAACAACGTTCGAAAAAAATATCTCACTTTGTTGTTTGTCCTATTCGCACATGGCATCACAACTTGCCTGAATCACTATGAGAGCTGGGAATACAGATGATGGAAATGAAAATATTTTCTTCTTGAACAATTACTTTTTTGTAAAATGTAATCTTAAGAATTTACGAAAGAGTAAATTATCATAGTTCTATTCATTTCTGAGTAGAATCGTAAAAGAAAAAGAATCTGCAACGAACTCCTGAAAGGAACTCAAGACGATTAAAATGAGGTAAGCTCATTTGAAGAATATGGATTTTTCAATGCAAGTTGATAGGCAGTCTCCCATTTCCTCACAAATGTATGGAGCAATTATTCATCTCTACAAAAATTAAGAGCTTATTTCATTCTTATGGAGAACAAGATTTTGTCACACAAATCTCAAACTACTCTCATAAAGTTTCAAAAAATTTATCAGAGTATTTCGAAAGCAAGCATAAGAGTTCAAAGGCACATTTATAATTTAATCAATGGAAAAAAATCTAATAGATTTCATGACAGAATTGAAAAAAAGGTATATGCAGTAGGGTTGATATTATAAACATTTAAGTAAAGACAATTGGTTAAGTTTCCCAATTATATAAAGATGAACTTTTATATGATGATATCAGATTGACGGAATAATTTCTGCCATTTTTTTCCACCTTTGAAAGTAGCATTATGATAGGCATATTTCTTTCATATAATTTTGGATCAATCGTACATACCATTAAAAATACGTAATATCGATTTCTTGCAATATTTTTAATATCACTGGAAAAACAGACTTCTCGATGTTCTAAATAGGTGGTAAATGCTGTCATTAAGAACCATGACCCACGACCTTGGCCACTTGACTAGATGGCCTTGATGACCACTTGTGACTTGTTGACAAATTTGGTGATCTTGTCGACAAAAATAAAGGCTCTAGGAAACACAAGAGTTATGTCGATATGTCTATCAAGAGCCAGTATCAACAGATTTTTTTATAATATTTCATACTTTATTTAAAAAATCGCAAGTTGAAGTGCTCGCAAGATGTGTTATTCTTTCTTTGGAATGCTAGCACATTGCGAGCTGATGCTCTAAGCTGAGCGCTACTGTACTATTATTTTTATTTAATTAACAATTTGCTGATTGCAAGTGTGTTGTTCATTTTTTCAAATAATCTCATTATTTATATTTCGGCAATTTTTTTTGTCTATATTTAGTATTTTCTTCTGGAATAAAGCGCAGTTATCCATTATTGAGCTTGTTAGACTTCTGGTATTGTACATCCACCACTAGTGCAAAAAGGAAATATTTCTTATTGGAGCCTTTCTAATTTCTTGAGGACTTCTTATTTATAAATGTAAATGCAAAAACGTTTTAAAAATGGAGAAAGCCTTTACCATTTAATGACGTTACAAATAATTTAAACGAGGACAGAAACTTCTCAAAAATCACATTAACAAATTCATTTAGGTATAAAATGGAATTATCTCATTTAATTGCCTTGGCATATATTTCTTAACAGTGAATATGTGTCTATTCATATAAACTAGACAGAAGGCAAACTATCTAAATAAAATTAATTAGTTAATTAGATGAGATAATTATGTATTCCTGAAGCACATTGTTACAAATTCACGGCTGCTATTTACTCAAAGTTCTATGATCCAACTCAGAGTATTTCAGCACTTGAATACTTGATTAACTGCTCAATAGAATATCAGTTAAGCGACAAATTTCATTATTAAGTCAAAGAATTGCTCTATCATATTACTCTCACAAATTGAATACATGAAAATTGAACATAATAATAAGTTATTTATTAGTTTTTGAGGAAATATAGTTGAGAAAAGTTCCAAATATAAATAATTCCCCTGAAGATTTCAAACTTGATTCGGAGTGAATAAGTCTTTTCAAGAATTGCCAAACTATCACTTTTCGTTTCACTGTTCGAAAACAGTGAGATTTGATTGTTTTCTGGACACATGGTTATTCATGATGTAAAATTTTCATTACATTTGGAACAATAATTGTAGAAATATAACATTATTTCATATGCAAATCGATAATTCTTGTTTTGGTAATTTTTACTGCTTAATTTAAGTGTCATAGTTATTTTTATCATCATCTGGGCACTGAAATCATAAACGATGCATTTTTGAATTTCAGAAAACTAAAAAATAAACTAGTACAAATTATTCTGAAATATTGTAGAACAGAAAAGATAAAATATGTTATTAAATCATAGAATCTAAGTAATTTTTAAGTATCATATAAGTAAAGTGTTCATATAATTTGCAATTGATTCTTCATTTGCACATTTATTGAAAATATTCAATTTCACCAACATTTATAGACAAAATATAAATTTGAATTTCCTTTTGTCATATAGTTTTCTTTAAACATGTGACCTATGACGATTCTTTTTATCTATTTTTTGTGTGTTTTTACTAATAATGTTTGATTATGAATTTATGAATTAATTTTTCATTATATATAGGTGATCTAAATTTCAGCTTATAAACTGTAACGGAAGACATAAAAAGTGTCATAGTTAAATATACCAAATATTCGTATCATAACTATACCAAAGTATAACAAATATATTAATACTGATACCACAAGTACAAAAAATATTGGTGCCAATAGCATGCCAAAGTAAACCAAATATTGGAGCCATATGTATCTAAAGTGTAACTAATACACCAAAATATACCATAAGTATACCATAATATATCAAATATTGATACCGTAAATATGTCAAATTTATCAACTACAAAAAATTATGGCAAAGTAAGTATACCAAATGTACTAAAGAGCTTTGGCGTATAAAGAATATTTAATGCATGATCAGAAACACCTCTCAATTAATCAAAAGTATACGAAAAGATGCTCAAATAACAAACCAATAATAAGAGGGGGCTTTGTTTATCTTTTTTTTGGGGGGGGCACTTCCTATCAAGTGAACATTAAAGTCCAGTTTCACAACAGCAAAAGTTCTTATCATTCACCATTCGATATGCATCACAGAGGCGGAAACTGATTCATATTGAAATATCCGCCTATTTACAGAATTTACCACTAAATGGACTTTTATTTCGACGAGGACTGCAATTTTATAGTAATAAGCAAGATATGTAAACTATTGCAAACTGCTACTAAGTGGTTATAAATTTAAACATCTATCGATTCAATTTAAGTATAGCGTTATCGAATAGCTCTCACAAGGTCAACCGTTGACCATTTCTGGTCGTATTTCTCAGTGCTTTTATAGCTATATTTTTTTGTATATTTTACCTCCTAGCAGTTTGTAATATGAGCCCTACATAATGAACTTTAAAATTCAATTTAAGAATTTAATAATTAAAAGTTGCAATGTGAAAAGAAAGTGATGATAAACTTTTTTAAAGTACATTAAAACTGCTGTTTTTATACTCTCATTTATTTTAAAGCATATTAATAAAAGTAACGTTTCTCGCAATTTCGGAATGGTTTCTGCTACATTTTACTAATTTGTTTGTTACCTCTATTTTCAGAAATATGTGGAATGCCAAGTTTTGAGGAATGCAGATAAAAATGAAGTAGATATTCATCAAGCAGAAGATAAAATCCGGTACCGTAATTTTCAAACTAATTAGGTTAATTGCCACGAAATTAAACTAAACATACTTATCTTCGAATTCTTTGGCATGCCACATTTACCCGCTTTTAATAATGTTTAATGTGTACATTTTTTCTGGCCATGATGCAATTCTTATTTATCACTAAATTAATTACTCTAATTGCCCTAAGTATGCAAATATCCGACTCAATTAGAATACATTCATGAAAAATATTTAATTTATATAATAGGATGACTTAATATACCGTTGAAGGGGTTTTACATGATATGAAAGATTCGTAATTTGCATTTCAAGAACTAGAAGATATAAAAGAATTGTCTTATTAATCACTTAATACAAAAAAAAATGAAAGGGTTTTTAAATCTTTGTCAATGCCTTCTTTTTTTTATCAAAGCAATTAATCTATATTATTTTTCAAGTGTTTGTTACAACTTGATAGTATCATTTCATGCATTTAATCATTTATTACTGTTTTATCTTTTTGAGATAGTAAAATGGTTTTTTCACTACCTCTATTTTTTTGTCTTATGCATTTATTGTATCCCCACAATATTTTTATAATGTGTATTATATATATATCATCAATTCAAGGCTTGGAAACGGCTTCATATTCTTATGGATTCATTAAAAAATAATTCATTAATTAAAGTTTAATAATTAAAATATGGTGCAAAATTTAATTATAGTTTAATTGTTTTTATCAAAACAGATATAAGAATACATCTAAAAAGGCATCTTAATTATTTGATTAGTCGTCTTTAAGATTATCTTTAAAAAGGCATTAAATGCATATTAATAAAATTTACAGCATTTATTGCTTTTGATTAGATTTTTCGTAAGACCGCTGAGTTAATCGAATTATAGGAGCAATTTTTTTTTCATTAATTATGATCACAAATTTGTGAACTGATGTTGAATAAACGGGAAATAAAATGAATGTAATATTAAGATGTAGCTTAGCTGAATAAACAGCGAGTTAACTTTATTCTATAATGTCTTTCTAAATCATACATAAAACAATGAAAAAAAGATAATATTAATCTCTTTTAAGAAAGAATCTAAAGTGTTTTTTTTTTTTGCATTTAAAAAATTCAATAATAAAACTTCTGGGTTTGACAGAATAAATACATACTAATGTGAACTAATATAGATGTCTGATACAAGAGCAAGAATTCATAACTGCTTTCAAATGTGTCTAAAGAAGAAGTATTAATTGATATAAATAGCCTTGATAGCCTCATATTTTAAAAAAGTAATTATCAAACTCTAAAACGCGCGATAAACTAGCAAAATCACTTTAAAAAATGGATGATTAGTTGCCAGTCTACAATTATGAGTAATAAAAAATTAAAAGCAATAATTTTCAAGGTAAATAAAAATGTTGTGAAGCAGGCTATCATTACCACCGCCTAGAAAAAGGCTTTCAGTTAATGGGAAATTCGCAATGATTAGCAATTTTAATGCTATAATGGAGTAATTGGGTACATCATTTATAAATGTCTATAATGGCTTTCAGTTCACAACAATCCCAAACTGACCAAGCTATGATAAGCTTATGATAAAAAAAAATTAAAACTCAGTATTATGATACAAAATTGTTAAGCGAGTTCTTAACAATTACATACAATTAGGGATTGCAATATCGGTATACCGGGATACCGAATACCGGTATTTTGAGCCATTTGTGCAATTTTGTAATACCGGTATTCACAAGTTTAAATACCGATTTTTCGGTACTTATTAGAATTTTTTAAATTGTCTTGTAATTGTTTAAATAGTTCAGGGATCGCCAACATAGCAAAATAGTATACGTTTTGTTTTTATGTCTCCCTAACGGAAGCAATTAATTAGACTGTGAATAAGTTACATCGTACAATCAAGAGAAGTGATAAAATACTGTATGACAATGGATTGTAAAGCCGTCCACCTTTTGCGCGTAAGTTAATATGGGTTTACTTTGACAAAATAGGAGTGAGAGGAAAGATGAAAGGAGATGTTTAGGAGGAGATTTTAAAACACGTTGGAACAGTTTACTCCTAATGATGGAACGGTTTTTGAAACTGAGAAATCCAATTCAAAAAGCAATAATCGACTTAAACCAGCAAATTAATTTTTCAGATAGTGAATTCGACTTAATATCCAGAACAGGTTGTCATAACTTAATATAAACTTAATATTAAAACTGGCTGTTGAGACATTATGTCGGAGAAATTCTAATTTATTAACAACTAATGCAACAATAAATGTCATGTTGCAGTCACTGAAAGAACAGCATACATCACTATTTGAAGAATTATATATTACATTGAAAAATCGCACAAAAGAAAGGTATACCGAAATAGAAAAGGTCTTAAGGTATTTACATAATTATAATGATTTTAAAAATAAAAAAGAAGAAAAGAGATTAAACATTTCAAATCTGATCAAGTTTAAAGTAAATTTTTTTAAATTGTTTTTGCCCACAAACCTATCCACATTCAGAAGTATTCGGTACAGTTATCGGAGATTATGATGGCACTAATGTGAAAGGAATTGTCTCTTGAACAAAAATTAAAATTAGAGACAAAAAAAATTCACCAAACCAACAATACAATACAGAAATTAGCTATATCCAAAACCATCCGACGAGTAATCGATTTATTTGAAGATGAGGTATTTAGAGTAAAATATTTTAAAAAAAGTATATCGCAAATTGCTAGCAGTACCACCAACTATCGTAGATGCCGAAAGAGCGTTTTCGACTGTTGATAATTATTGTACAAAATTATATTCAAGGCTTAATGACAGTACAACTGATGCATTATGTTTTTAAGACCACATTTCAAAAATGTGTAATAGTACCACAGACTGAATAGTGATAACAATTTTTTGTTTATCTAAACATTATTATTACCAGGCTCTCCGCTGAACACTCTATACACTTTCAGTGGGTCCCCTCACATGTTGGTTTAAATAGTAATGAGATAGCGGATAATTTAGCAAAGACTGCCTCAGCTGACATATTTCATGGTGATGCAATACTAACTTATTCTGAAATCTCCTCTATCAAAAAGATGGAGTCCAGTACACTTTGGAGTGACCAACCTGCTTACCCTTAGTACTTTGGTAAGAATCCCGGTTGTTGTCACCATCTGAATATCTCTAGAAAACAGTAAACGGCTATCTCTCGTTTTTTAAGTGGACACACCAAATTCCGCATCTTCCAACACGGATGGAGGATCTTTGCTGAATGTCATTGGTGCAAGGCAGATCAAGCCTCCCTCAATCATATTCTTCTATGTTTAAATTGTTAAAGTGATATCTTATATACCGGCTGGGGATTCAGTCGTTTGATATTAGAGAAATGCAGTGGAAATGATGACAAATAAAAAGTCTCCAAAGATTGAGTTCGACAAAAGGAAAGGTTTAATTTAAACACAATTTATTAAGAGGAAATAAAATTAAACGCATGATGAATTATTTACAGACATGATGGAGAAACTTATAAATACATAGACGGTCATTACAAGACCCGAGACCAGCACCGAACCACATTACAAATATAATGACACGTATTTATATCATGTCCTAATTCTTATATTTTCATATTAGCTACGGTTATCGGGTTAAATAAATGTCAGATACGATATCTATTAAATAGTTATATGTTTAATGTCAAGTGAAGTGATTTATTCAAACTAATGACACACGATAGCGGGTTCAAAATGCATTGCATCATTTTAGAATAAAGTACGGGAGACAAATAATTTGGAGTTTAGAACCTTAATGCCGAATTTTCCTAACATACATTTTACGATTTTTGAAATTTTAAGGGATCCACTATTGATTTTGGACTTTTTAGAGATCTTTTGTTTCATGGATCTGGTATAGCGCAGCTATACCATCTTGGGTCAGAAATAACAACACTTTTTTTGTGATTGAAATAAAAATGTTCTTTCTTTATATACTATTATAATTTATAAGTTACAAATTATTTTTGTGATATTTACATTCTCTAATAAAACAAAGAAACACCCTTGTTTTCTTTCTTTTCCTGAAATTTTCCCGGTATTAAGATCTAAAAAATACCGAATACCGGTATTGAACTTTTGGTCCGATATTGCAATCCCTACATACAATGTAATACAATGTAAATACAAATTATCTGTAAACTATCTCTCAAATACAAATTATCTATACAATGTAAAACAAAATATGATGCAAATATACAAAATTCGATATAACATAAGTTATCGAATGATACAATTTTCGTACAATTGAATTTAAATGTGGACAAAGCGTAATTATATAAAGTAATTACTAATAACGTATTTAAAGTTTTAAAAAGTAAAAGACATTTGAAAATTAAAAGTAGTGTATCAAAGCGTCAAATTAACTAACATCGAATAAAGTAATACTTTTGACAATAATTTATCATACGCATCTTAGTACAAAATGTTCATTTTCAACAAACATGACTGTAAAATATGAATGCAGAGCCTTATTTGGTTGATTTTTGAATAAAACTTTATTATGCAAAAAAATGAAAACTAATTTTCAAATAAAAAATGGCTAAATTTCAATTTTGTATAATTTTTAACATTATACTGAGTATCAACTCCAATAGTGAAGAACTACTAAATAGTTAGAGACAGACATATGTTTTTAATCAGAAAATACTTTAAGTGTTGTACAAAATTATTCTGTGCATTGTTTGAATCCAAAAACGTACTGTTAAAGAATAACGGAACATAAGTCTATATATATAGTAACCTGATTCTAGTAATCATATTTAACAAAATATTTTTGACACACGAGCATTTTAAATTAAAGTTTTTCACTCTTCTACGATTAAAATTGATCTAATTACGAAGTTTTGAATATCGCTATTTCAGACCATTTCAATGATCTCCACAAGGAAAGTTCATCAATTAACATAATTCTTGCTAGCGGTAATAAAGAAATTCAACGCATTATGACTCAGTTTTAGTAGCGTGATATTCTGCCTGAAATATTGTACTTTATATGACTAATAAGACCGGTGACTGTATGAAGATTTGAATTTCGTAATGTTTTCAGAAGTATGTTTATTGACTCAAGCAACATAAAATATAATACTTTGAGCCATTTTGAGAATTTTTCTAACTGGAAGTGTATACTTATTTGTAACAGTTCCGAAATTAATGAACGGACAACGATTGGACTGAACATCATGTACATTTTTAAAATAAATAACCCGTCTCAACATCAAAGAAATAATTGGACTTTCTGCGTAATCATTAATTATTTTTTAACAGATGTCAAATTAAAAGAAAATATTCTTTCTTTTAGAATTATTTCCTTAACAACGCTAGCTTTTAAAATAATTTAAGCGAGTAGGTGAAATGCCTGAATCAAGGCTTCTGCCAGATCTCAATCACTCAGATCTTGACACCTCATGATTATTTCCAAAAGCATTTGAAAGTGACCATTGAGAATTTTAAGTTTAGATTTTTTAAACATAATCATCAAAATGAGCAAATTATGCAACTACAGATCACCCAGGGAAATACATCGTTTATTTTGTAAATGAATTTTTAGTTTTTCATCTTTCATCGATCAACCCAACTATTTTCTCTAAGCTACGTTTCAGGCTATATTAAATAATTAAACTTGTTCCTATCGATTATTTTGTGTTGGGTGATTATTATAAAATATTTAGGATTTCAAAATTGGTAATTATATTCTTTTCTGGGTTGGGAAATTAGCTGGTTAATTGAGCTTATTTACTTAAGAATCATACATCATCATGCTTCCTCAAAAAATAATAGAATTTAAAATCATGCATGGCATTTACAATTTTTTTCTTGTAATTCTCATGTTTTGCAATTTATTGAAACTGAAAATATATTCAATAATTAATAATATCGTAGTTTTAAAGAAAATTCTGGTACTTACCCTACTAATATGTTCGCTGCTCAGAATAGGTTATGGTTGTCAATAAAAACATACTTAACAATAAGGAAGTTGAGGGAAGTCATACTCGTGCATGGATTCATATTCTCCAAATTAAAAAAAGGTAGATTTCTCTGACTATAATACTGAAATTGTGACTACTGACTGAATCGGGACTGATAATTCTGAATTTCGAATAAGTCTGAATTAGTCTTTAATTCATAAATACTGACAGTAGACATATTTTTAAATTTCCCAGTTAATTGAGAAAAGGTAGAGAATTCCATGACATCGACGGAAAATTGTAAAGAATTACATTTAAAGAAATGAAATAAATGCATTATTGTAGATCCTTGCACACAAAATATTTCAATTAGTAAAATTTTTCGAAACACGTAACAGGTGTTGTGATTTCACTATTGTTTCTGAAAAATTCCAAAGGTATAGTATGCAAGTAAAGTTGTAGATTGATTAGTCAGGATTTATGAATAAAATTAATTAAATGGCGAAGTATAGAAGTGAATGCAGATGGATTCAGAGTTGGAGAAGTGTAGATAAGATACTAAATTTTTTTTAAAGTATTTTTGACTTTTCACGTCTTTGAAATGCTTTCGATATGTTGACATTTTTTACTCATTTGAAATTTTTCAGATAAGTAAAAAAAATCATTTGAAATTACTAAACAGTTTTCAGATGAGGGCTAAATGAAAATTAATTTTTTATAACGTTTCATTCTGTTGTGCTCTCCTTTCTCACACATAAGCATTTGGGAAAAAGACTTCGCACAGTTCGTAATTAAAAAATTCTTATTATTTGAAAGACGAAAAAAAGGAAATTCACAATTTATTTTTATCATTTGCTAGAATATTGGATTCTTATGTAATAAATAAGGAAAAACTATTTTTTACAGTCGCATATGAAGACGAGGAAACTCAATACTACAATGGAAAATACTTTTTACAATCGCACATTAAGACGGGTCAGCTAAATAGTTAAAAGTTCTTAAAATAGATATTTCATAAAGTGAAATGGCACAAAGAAATTCAAATAACGTGCTAATTGTGTGTGTATGTATATAATATTCTAACTGTGTGTAATTGTAAATAATATGGTAATTGTGATAATAACACACTAATTGTGTGTAAATGTAAATAATATGGTAATTGTGATAACAACATTTTATTTATTGTCAAATTTAATTTTCTAATGAAAATATTAGTATGAAAGTCTACCAATATATTTTGTATATATTTTTCTTGTTACATAAATGTGTTTTAGATATTTCCATATTAAAATTTCAGTAAAAAAAGTAATTGCGTTTGAATCTACATTTTCTTCTCAAATTACATGTTGCAACAATCAATATTCTTGAAAAGACATATTAATTATTATTTTTAAATCATATTTATTTTTCTAGTATACAAAGGTATATAGAAAATAATATAATGGAAAATTCAACAATTATATGCAAAATAAAAAATTGAAAATGGGTAAAATTACCCTTTTTTTTATCGGCATCATCGGTTTTCGAGGGCATTTTAAACATACAGGTAAAGTGCTATTATAAAAATCAGCCTACAAATTCTGTAAATATTTCTCTTGGTATAGAAATATTATTCTCTTGGTATATTATATATTTTAGAAATTTTTAAAAATGCATTATCACTAGAAAAATTAAATATATTTGAACATATATATTACAATCAGCCCAATGCGAACTTTCATTGAAAAAGATATTATGCACAATTATCCTCATCACTCAAATCACTTTCTGCTTCATTTAAAAATCTCTGGAGCTCTGCTTCTTAACGAGGATCAATAGGTTGAATGATTTTTCGAGTACCAAGTTTTAGAGTCATCTGCTAAGCCTTGTTTAATGCTGGAACAATAAAAGGGAGGTGCGTTCTTACAGACATCGCTCAAAGAAATAGCTGAATTATTTCAAAAAGCATCCGTTGAAATCGGTTGAAAAAGTACACGTGCATTGAAGGTCACGAAACAGAAAGCTACAGGGACAATCCATTCGATTGAGCTAAAAATAGAATAGTGGTGACCGAAAGTATATCGACAGCGGTCTGACAGACCGCACCTCCCCAGATAAGGGTTAACAACAATAGATAATTTGGGATTTGTGTCACATTTTATGATATTATATAAAATATTTTTCCTGTTACTCCTGAAAGCTTTTTTTCCATTTGTCCTAGCCATATGAGAAATCATTGAGCAGTTTTTAATTAAAATAAAAAAGCACGGTAAGGAATGACATGACACTCGCATACACGTGGGAAAATATTGAACGAAAGATTATTCAATGGAGCAGAAATCAAGGTCGAAGAATCCCGAAATGTGCACATCCTTTGAGTAAATTTGACGAATAAGTCTCTTCGTGTACTACTTTTAACTAAATGATGGATGACGAGTTTAATTTGTCATTAAAAATTATAAAATCTAATTTCTTTACATCCTATTCAGTATATCGGAAAATTAAAGCTGTTCCAAATGAAAAAAAAAATTCTAATAAATCGTAACCTAAAAAAGTTAAATCTAAGCGATCTATCAGGAACAATCTATTTGTCCCATACTTTTAACAAATCTAGAATTTTTCGTTTAAAATATTTAGAGTCGTACATATAAATTATTAAAATTTAATCAAAATATCAATAATTTTGAAGGAATAATTTAGATCCTGATAACTGATTTTATTTACTCTATCAATTTGAAAAACACTTGTTCTTGTTAAACAAAGTGCTCACTAAACTTTCAGACATTTCCGAAAGTAAAACTGCATTTACTGCAATGCACTCTATAAAATTTGAAGCTGTCAGATATTCTCAGAATAAGAGCTCCACCAAGTTAGGTCAATACAACTTCTCACATAATAAATTGCTTTTCTCTCCCTTTCCAGCCACAAGTAAATATTTAGCAAGTCCCTTGTGTACTCAGTTCTTTTCCTCTTTACTCTTATTTGAAGTGTTGTTTTCCGAGGCAGGCCGAAACTCCTTCGGAAATATCGTGTTCCTGCAGTTCCGCCTGTAACGAGATACGAGGAGATTCATAAGACTAATGGGACTACTTAGTTATTTGTCTCGACTGTTCAGCTACTAGATGTTGCATTTGCGGTCCCTGGGACGTTAACACTCTTTCAAAGGCGTGCATTGTTTTCCTAAAGGCAATTTTTGCCTGGGTAATAAATAGCATGTATATATTTTAAGAGACTACCCTTATCATTTTACCTTCATATTACGAAATATTTTTTAAAGGCTTCATTTAGCCCATAAATAACTATTAAGTCAAGGTGATGTCCTGCTTTCAAATTATTTTCACTGATTGAATCCTAAAAGGCACTTAATTCCTGCTGAAAGCGATGGATTTAAACACTCTCTTTCTCGTTCTAAAAAAAAATTCCTTTCTGCGAGAATCAATTTAATCGATTTGATAGGATTAAACTTCAACAACTGCTGAGCCTTAGAAGTGACCTACTTCACGGGTGTTATAATGTCTCAAAATGCTGTTATATATGAATTGATTTTTTTTTTCTTTTGGTGGTCAAAAGTATTCTCATGGGGTCTATGTTTTTAATTATTCATAACTCTTTTAAAATTAAATTCAATGTAAATAAATTAATTAACTCAATAATAGTAAAAAAGTGATTTGAACAAAAAGAAATTAACAGATAATTATATTATAACTTTTTAAAGTTTAAATCGAAGTAAGCCCGTAAATATGATATGGAAATCATAATTCTCCTAAAAATTTACATTAGGATCTGATTAGATAAAGAGGTATGATAATAATCGGTATTTTCTAATTGTTCATACGCCTGTGTGGTATTGATGAAGTTTGCAGGCCTTTTTATGCTATTGAACAGATAGGCTACACTTGTATGTGCAAATGATCATGGATAGTATACAAGGACAGAGACTCATTTGAGTTATATGTCATTTGGGATGCCGCAAGAAAATAGAGGACTAAGACACCTTCGAAACATACGTAGGAAAGAAATGCTTTGCTATAAAGATTTTTAAAAAGAAACAGCTACATTTGTGCTTCATTTCAGTACAATTCTTAAAATATATCCAACTCATCCGCTAGATAATTTTACTTTAAAGGACATTAAGTGAATTATTTTTCCACATTCCAATAGCGCAAAATATGGTCATTTTCATAAGAAAGAATATTTGCTTGTGGAGAGGAGTCAATATGTTTCTACATCCTCTTCTTAAGCACTTGCTGTTGCCATACACTAATTTAACAAATACATAATAATACTTTAATAAATATATAAAAAAGCCTTTCATTCTTTCATTCTGTATTAACTAACGTCAGCACTTCACGTGAATGTCTTGTCATAAAGATTCTATTGCATACAATAGAGTAAATTAAATTAATATTAGAATAGAAAATTTCTAATTAGTTAGTTTCTCATGAACGACATTACAAAATAATAACTAATGCTTTCAAAAATATCAAAGAACAGAAACAGAAGTTATTGAATCAATTACGATTCCTGTTAACCTTTTTCAGATTTTTAAGTATCTTACTATTCGATTTTAATTTATAAAATGCTTTACACTAAAGATAACGGAAAATCATTTGAGAAAATTGATACTAAGCAACTGATTTCTTTTATAACAGAGTTAAAATTTCTTATCTTTTAATGATATTCCAGCATTTATAATTCATATTTAATCAACGAAATGCACATATATTTGGAAATATAGAAGCATTCGAAAATTAATAATAATGCCATTTCGAATGATTAATTTTTATTGTGTTTGAACTAACGAAGTTTAAAACATTTTCGTATTTTGAGATAATCTCGGAAATGTATTCTAATAATGCATTGGAATTAATTAATTAATTAATTGAATTGAATTTAAAAGTATGTTTTCCATACAACATACAAGAGAGTATAGAATATACTCCTAGTCTATATGAGGATAAACAAGGAACATTTTTTTCAAAAGTCTTGAAGCTTATTGAACAAATATGCATATGTACATATACAGTCACTCAAAAAAATATTGGGCAGTTGGCTTGAATAACTATAAAGCTATTTATAAAACTATTTATCACATTAAAATAAAAAAAATGAATCAAAAAATATTTTAACATTTGGTTTATAGTTTGCAAGGAAAATTTTATTGTTATTTCAGAATTATAATTTGATATAGCTTTTTAAAGATAATTCAAAGGCAAATAGGAGAGAAAAAAAAGTATTAGGGCACTTTTGAAATGAGAAATTCAACAAATATATAGCAAAGCATTAGATTTGAATTTACTACCAATTTTTAGACTATAATTTGAAATATAAAATTTTCAATAGATAAAATTAGCTATTGAAAAAATGACAGAAAACTGAGATATATCAGTTGATGTGCGAAATTTTGTAATAAGTCATTGGAAAAATGGAAAATCCGTTTGTTGTATGGAACATATCTTGAAATTGAGCAAGTCTGCAGTTTTTAATATTATTCACAGGTTCAAGAAAACAAATAGTATTGAAAACAAGCAAATATCAGGGCGTGCAAGGATATTTGATGAACGTGAAAAGACGTGGATCGTGAAATAAGTTCACTTTAATCCAAAATCTAGAGCAGTAAAAATGTCTCTGCAATGTAAAAGTAAGTTCGAAAAGTCTGTAAATCTTGAAACTGCCAGGAGGATTTTAATAAAACATATATATCACAGCAAAGTACCTCAAAGACAGCCCTACATCAGCAAAGCAAATCGACAAGATAGGTTGGCATTTCCTAAAATGTTTGTAGATCAGCCAAAAGAATTTTGTGAAAATATAATTTTTGTTGATTACAGCAAATATAACATTTTTGGATCGGATGGCAAGCAAAAAAGTTTGGCGGGAACCAAATACAGCTACGCATGTCAAAGATTTACAACCTACTGTCAAATATGGAGGTGACAATCAAATAGTCCGAGGTTGTATGGCAAGCACTGGTGTTGAGAACTTGAATTTTATTAGTTGTACAATGAATAAACATGTCTATATTTACATTCTCAAGAGAAATTTAAAGCAAAGTGGGACCAAGCTGGGAATTTCAAAACATTTTAATTTTTACCAATTTAATAACCCGAATGATAGAGGTGATGGCTGTTACTTTCAAATAATGAGTCCTCTTTTACTGTCCTAGTGTTAATAAGACTCCTGCACAAAATCCAGACTTTATTCCCATTGAGCATGTGTAGGATTATTTGCAGCAAAAACTATATGAATATCAAAATTCAAAAAAGTAGGAATTAAGAAAACATTTGGTCGAAGTGAGAGCCAAAATTGGTGGATCATTTTGTAAAAAATTGACCCAACCCTGGCTAAATAAATTAAGAGAGGTAATAAAAAACAAAGGCGCTCCATCAAAACCTTTTGAGCATGTTTCTTTTATTTGATTTCTTTTATTTTCAATTATAACCGTAATTGCATAAATATGAGTGTTTTGTTTAAATTATTAAGATTTGTGTATATCAAAACTATATTTATTTCTTTGTTTTGGTTTCATTTGTATATTTAAGTGAAATATTATGATAAAATCCTGTAAACTTGTGGGGTGTCTCATTACTTTTTTGACTAACTGTACATAGATATCATATAATATGAAGTATTCATAAATTAAAAGGAATGATAGCTTATAATGCTTTCAAAATTAATTTATATTCTACCACAATAGTTCAAAAACTCTCTGAACTACGTATTTTACGCTTTCTAGTCTTCCTCAAAATAATTACAGATTGAACTTAAGCTTTATTAGAAGTTATTATTAGTTGGCATTTTCCTTCTTTGCTTATTGCTTTGTTAACAATTTAAATAGGATTAGCAATTTAATTACAAGATTTTCTCAAAAAAATAGATAGAGAATTAATAGAAGAGATAAAATGTTTCACGGAATATAAAGTCTTATTACAGAGATCCAATATTTAAAATATATGATTACATTCGAGGTGGCATTTTTGTAAAGCACTAAAAAATTGTAATATTTTTCAGGTTTTTACATAAAATAAATGGCGCAGTTTAACCAGAGTTGGCTCTTGTGCCACTAAAACTCACAACCAACCAACCATAAAATAGATTCCAAAAACACTAATGAAACCAAAATATACAAATTAAAGATGATAACAGTTTTTAAAAATTGAAAAATATATGAAGGCTTTGGCTAAATTATAACTATAAAGTAAAAGCTTTCTAGTTAAAAAACTTATCAAATAATTTGCTCAAAATCTTGCAGATTGCTTAATAAATATGTTTTCTAACTTCTGAACTAAAAAAAAAGTTTTCCTTTAATCCAGTTTTCAAATATTGGGGTTCGACTGATAAATATTGTGAAATTATCATTTTTTCCACATTGTGAATCAACCGTTATGGAATATTATTAAATGAATGAATCGTTTACTCTCTACTTCAGGAACTGCAGAACATATTCAGAAATTATCCAAAACACATTAGATATACATATAATTAGATAATGGGACCAGAATTTCATAAGTAATTGTCTTCAGAGCAATTTTTTAACAACACATATCTCAGTTATACCCGCTCTGCCTAAGCATACGGAGTGATTGGATGGCCGTCTTTATGAAATCCTGGAGGCAGGAACTATGGCCGAATTCTAACGTATATTACTGTCCATGGTACAAATCCTTCCATAGGAGGTAGGTCCCCTCATTGTAATGGATGAACTCAACCCCAGATAATAAATATTCTCACCAGAGAAGCAGAGAAATGGGAACAACCTCTAAACCGCAAACTTCTCATCTCCAAATTTGGAGTGCTCCCGCCCTCCCCCCGGCGAAGATAGATTCACTTGTTAATCATCCATCAGTTAAGTGAATCTCGTCTGAAATCATATTATACACACCTTGTTCAAAAATAAAATGGCAGAACTCCCATGATATGCATTTATTAGATGAATAAAATTTAATCCTATTATAATGAATTAAATGTATCATGTATCACCAATGTACCATGTAATTTTATTTACTATTGAATGATTCATTTTAAAGTCCAAGAGTCCTTCCAAAAATTTTTTAAGCATCAAATTGCCATAGATATTACAGCTAAGTTATTTAAATATCTTTTTACTTGTTCTGTTGAAATCTGTAAGGAACATTCTCATGTATTTTAGTACTATTAAACCCTTAAATGGCTGGATAATGAATTTCAACAGCACATTGCATTTTGTTGTAATTAAACTCACTTTTCGGTTGGTCATGTTAACTGAACCGATAATTAATGGAATCTTTTCCCCGGGCTTTCAGCTATTGAAGAAAAATATTTGATTAAATAATTAATGATACAATGAAAATGGTTTGAATTTCGTAGCAACAATGAAATTTATTGCTACAAATTATTCAAAAGTAATTTAATAGCAAATTTTTTTTAAAAAATGCCCAGTCAATATCCTGTTATCATTAAAAATGATTTTTTTTTAATTTTAAAAAGATATCAAAATAAGTTTTCTATACAATAATAGTTTCAGGATTTATAGTGGAAGAATGAAAAATCTCACTCAATTTTTAGTTATTTAACATTATAATTAAAATTCCAAAACATTTCCTCCGAGTTGTTCATGATCCTTCTTCAAAGCTCCAAATTTCTGAAAATATGTATGCCAAATCTAATAGTTCCAGGTTGAACGGTCAGGACTTTAAAGCGACCACACACAGACAGACGCACGAACACACAAAACACATATTCTCCTTTATTAGTAGTAAAAATAAATATTTAAATTGATTAATATTTTTTCAAAAGTCAGACGTATTCCAAATAATTTTACTAAAACATGTCCATATTCTGCAATGAGAGTTATTGCAGAAATATTTATCAAACCAGAAACTATTTTCTATTTTTTTCAACTATATATCAAAATATTATATTTATAGTGGAATATTATTCCAAAAATGTAAGCCTGAGTCCATAAAGGATCCCATAATGGAGATAAAAAAATTTGAAAATGGGCAAAAAGATGTAGTCTTTGAAATATGAATTTCATTTTTTGATGCAAATCACGAAAAATATTTATTGCATTCATGAAGATATTTTCCTCAAACCTCTGCTTTTCCCTAGATGTAAATCCTTCTTTTTGATGTTTTTTTTTCATTTTAAAATATTTCAGAATATTGCCAGAGATTTTACATTTTGTATCTCTCTTATTCCAATAATGCGTTCATTTCTGTTTCAAAACCAAATATGCTTGATTCAACACTATTGTATTCATTTTATTTTAAATCAAATATTTCAAAATATATATTTTTTTAAATTTCTCATTTTATAAAATATAAGCAAAATTGGAAAATCCCTCAGAATTAAAGAATTTTTTTTTTATTTAAGTAAAACTTCTTAAATATTTGGACCTGATATTAACTGGGCTTTGGCTTTTATGCTAGACAGCGTTTTCGAATTTTGCATAATCTTAAAATGTCACTGAGAGGTCTTGTAAATAAAATTTTCAATTTCAAATCTCTTCTTAGCTGATCTCTGCTTAACTGATTCACGCTTAACTGATGGTTACTAAGCAAATGTATGCTCGGACATACTGAGAGTTCTCGGAAAATCTGTTTGCCTTCCGAATGCATTTGGGCATGTATATCTAATGAGTAAAGCTCGTGCTTCGGAAATTTAATCAACAGTTAACGAAAGAATTTTGTAATGATATTCAGGCATTCCGGGCGCTCGTCGTAGTTTCATTCAATGTGCGTTTGGGCCCTTTCGGTAATAATGGAGTTAATCCGTCATAATATCAAATTGAAATAATTGATAATTCTTGTTATAAGCAGATTTATTCAACAAAGCGTTAAATTAAGCCACACCCAACAAAGACAAAACGATAATATCACAAATAAATTAATTCGCCAGTTTAAAAAACGCAGCATTATTATTTAGTTAATAAGTAAAACAATAATTTATAGAAAATTATATCATTTATTTCCCCTCAATGCTTGGCGAATGACTAAAATATCTACTCTTATTCTTTTATGCTTTATCTTACACTTTTATTCTGATTAAGGGTAAATTAACTGAAATTATGCTTTCTAACAGGTATTCTAGAGAAAGAATGACTCAAAAACGATGATATCTATCTCAAAAGAAGAGATAGATAGCATCTACAGTCCCTTTCAACCGCCTTTCGGGCAAATAATTATTCAAATTTGGTAATATTTAGCCTATTTCAATTTTATTGCTGCTATTAAAAATGTGTAAATGGACGTAAAAAAAGTTTTTTATTTTATAGCTCATTTCTTTTTCGTATTACATATTTTGCATTCAAAAATAAACTGAGAAAATTGAAATATGCGTTGTTTTCTTCCATTCACCTTCTGTTGAAAAATTACCAAAAAGTTAAAATCACATAGACAAAATATTATTGACAAATTACAGATGCTGTGGACAACTTTAACATAAACATGTTTTAAGTCTACAAAAAAAAAATGACATTTTTGTTAAAATTCGAGATCTGGTAATTGAAATAATACCAAGCACTTATGCATTGATCTATTGTACTAAAAGAAATACTACACTCGTAAAAATTATTAGTAGTTAACTTTTTGTTACACTTTGAAATCTTTTATTTTTATTCTGTTTCTCCTATTTATTTTTCTGTGCATCCCCCCGGGTACCTCGAAATTGGAGAAGATTAGCTTTCGGCATGGTGGTTGTCTCTCGCCCACTGGCAAGTACTCCAATGGTGTGAGGTTGGCTACCTTTTATCCAAGGCCGGACGGCTTCCTACTGGAATGGTTTTACTGCTGCCGGTGATGACCCCTAGAACTCAATCATAGTTCCCTCCGATGCTGTTGTGTTGATCCTTGTCATTTAGATTTATATAAATACCTCATGGTGGGGTTGGGTAGCTTCTTACAGTTATTTTTTCTTTTGTCGCATTTCTAATTATCAGATGTTTATTACATATATCACTGAAATAAATTAATTCTTACTTGAAATCTATTGTTCATAACTTATATTAACTTAATTAATCAAATCTATTGTATATGTAAAATTATTATGAAATAAATTGGTATCGGAAAAGTAAAGAATTTTATTGATAAGGTATGAAACATTTTCTAGTAAACTAGATTATTGTCTAGTAATCTAGATTAGTAAAAAAAAAATATTGAAAATTTTCTTTCATTGCTTTGTTTGGCGTTACCTTTACAAATAATTATAATTAGTTTATGTTCAAATTTTTAATGACACAAAGTATTATTATTGTAATACGTTAAAATATTTAAATTCAACAAAATAAGGCGAATATAAATATTATACTAAAGAAAAAGATATTTAAAAAAGAAATATAAGAGAAAGATTTCTTAGTTAATTAATCTTTTACTCTGAAATCTTATCCTATTGCTAACAAAATTACTGAATAGATTATATCAGTTTAAACATTTCCATTTCAGCTTTAAAAAGCGATGAAATTACCACAGGTAATTTACAACAGACAATGAAACAAATAAATAAATAACGAAACATTGAACTGGATTTATAGTTTGTTTCTTATCCTAGAAATTAAATATCACTTTGAAAGCCTGCAGAATATCATTCATTCTAAGTAAAGCATCTATGACGATGAATCAAATTAAGAACCATGATAGTGCCCACATTTTATTGAAATATTGAATTACATGCTAATGAACCTCTAAATACGCTTCGAAATAGCATTTGAACTGCAACGTCATTCATTCATTTTAAATTGTTATTTAATTTGTTTGCAACATATCAACATATTCAGAAACATACTCCTTACATTCTTTAACACTCGAAACCTATGAAACAAACTAAAAACTACATCAGCCATCATACAATGAACCTCTTCTCGCTACTACTTCAAATCAGCACTAGGAGAGACATTTCATTTATTCATTCCAAATATTAAATGAATTTTTTGGCAATATATCAGCATATTCTTTACATTTTCTGTCATCCCAAAAGCTTGTCAATTTTTCGCATTTATGAAGTAAATCCTTTATTAGTAAATTTATAAGCATTATCTCTTGAATTTTTTTACCATCCATTGACATCATAGTTATAATTAATTATTAAACTATCTCACGAACCTTAACTGAAAGTTCCTTAATTTTGAATATTGTACAATTCTAGGGTTTATGGGGAGAAATAAATTTAAAGATTGCTTTCAATATATTATGACTCTTATCTCATTATGATATATGCTTAATGTTTTTTAACTACAATATAATATTCAAAACAACTGTATCATAACTACTGTTTTATAAATTAATGTATACTACTGTTTCATACTACTATATCATAAATTAACTACTATAACATAAATTAATGTA
>JAPMOR010003110.1:459302-502125 GCA_026543865.1 Argiope aurantia | reverse complement strand
TTATTATTATTATTATTATTATTATTATATTTAAGAGAAATCAAAGATTTAGCCAAATTTTTATGAAATTCTGACCAATTTACAAAGAACTATTATTAATGCAGAATAGGTATTGCTTCATCAATACAAAAGAACAATAATAAGGAGACCACACAAAACCAAGATTAGAATAGAAAACATTTTTCTAAAGATTTTAACAAACTATCTACGTTAAATACATATTAATAAGTCTCGAATAAGCAAATCCCTTAATATTTAGTTCATGAAAATATGCTAACATTTTTTTCTAAAGTAACTTTTTGATCGATTTCAGAAATGACAGCTATAATTATTTAGTCAATAATGCGCTTTTTACAATATAATATAACCGTGCATTGTGTTCATTCAAGTAAAAGTTTATAGCATAAAACCAATCAAAGCCTTTTTTTTTATCTTTTCAAATTAATTTCTGTAATCAAGTAATTCAATAAGTGTCATTGATTAATTTTTAATTAATTGTTGACAAAGGGATTTCAACAGAAAAATATTATGCAAATTTACGTAGTACAGTGGAAACTATATAACTTTAAATCAGATAAGTATTAACGAATTATTTACAGGTTTTAGCTTTGTTACATCTCTGCAAAAAATTATTAGAATTTTCTTCTGTAATTTGGGCTAGGAATTCTCATTTCCGAAAAGTAAGCTGAAGAAAGCATTTTGTTAACAGAACTGGATTATCGGTGTAACGTTTAAAAATGCTTAATGCTATTCAATTTCATCAAACGGTTAGTTTTTCACTCTTCTTAAATTTAAAATTTTTATTCATGGAAATATTCACATGTCGTTTCTTACGCTAAACCAGATAACGTTTAATTTTATTCTGATCCAAATATTTCTCTGGGTCCTTGAACAATCTTTTGGAACTTTCAAAGCCAGTATTCGCATGTCTAAAAGTAGCCAAATTCTTTCAGTAAAATTCTTTCTGACTGTAATAATAATAATTTTTTTAGACAGAATAAGGGAACTACAAGACTAGGTGGTAGGTACTGGGAATTGTCTTTGAATGTGAAAAGAGACTATTTCCAAGTAATGAATGAAAAAGGATTGTGTCTCTATCACTGTCGCTTTCCAATCGTTTTCCAATTCAAAACAACAGAGTGAAATCCGACAAACTTTTAAGGGAATGATTTTATCCATATTGCAGGAGAAAATGCGCAAATGCACCTCTGAAATAACAATGACATTTTCATAGATTTTCTAGTCTTAGGATCTCTTTGAGGCTATTTCATGTTTGCTACTTAAAGGGAAAAAAGATTTTGGAGCATAATTAAATAAATAATCTGCAAACATTGATTGTTATTTATTGTTTTTGTACATGAACGTGAGTATCATAAATTTTGAATAGACAACTCAAATATCAATATTTATGTATGATAGAAAATCTGTTTGAGTTCTGGATAATCAGGGAATGCCACAGATTTTTTTGGTATTGGAAAATCTCTTTCATTGTCCTTTGTAGATTGTAAAATTGTTTTCCAACCTAGTACTAACTTTACTTCATTTTATCTTTTGATATGAAAGGTGAAAAGAGGTTAGAATTGTTTTACACTATTCTCTTTCTTTTAATCAAATGGTCAAAGTCGCAATTATGCAAAATATGATGAAAATTCAAAGCATCAATAAGTTCATAAATGCATTGGTAAAATTAACTTGTTTTTCCACCAAAGTATACTGGTGTTTTATGCCAAGTCATTTCAATCAACATATCTTTTTCTAGATAGAAGCTCAAGAGGTCATTATAAAAGATAAAAAAAATTGGGAATATGTTCATGCGACTTTGTCGATTAAGGTATGCTCTGACTAAGAAAAGTGAATCGGAGGAAAACGATTTGGACGTGTGCAAAACATTTGCTTTAACCAAGAGAAAGCCCTAATGTTTAAAAGTTCTAGATTCTTGCCCTTGACAAATAATGCTAGAAAAGTGAGAATGAAACTATACCACACCATAACTCCCACCCGAGGCACTTCAGATACGAAGTTGAGAAGCGTCTAGCATGGTGGTTGGTTCTCCCCACACGGATGGGTACAGAAATGCGGGTAGGGGGTAGGCTACATCGTACGAATAAAGGGACGAGTTTTCCAAGGGAAGGGTTGTATCGTGGCCGGTGAAGGCCCTTAGAATTCAACCTCGGCTTCCTCTAATGCTGTCATGGTGGTCCGGTCATTCAAATTTATCAGTGGGTCTTAGGGAGGGTCGGAGTTTAAAATTTGTGATTACCACTGCATAAAGGAAAGAATGCCTTTGGAGTACTTCTAAGAGGAAATGGCCATTTTTGTGATACACGTCGGAAATACCATTTTGAGAAAAAAATTCCTCGTAACAGCAAGAAATTGTTGAACGATAAAAACAGTGATATATATGTGTGTGACCTTATAATATAACAGCAACTTAGTATTTAAAATACTGTCAAAGTTAAATATCTAATTTAATCATTATAAAAATGCTCAAAATTAAATTGCAAAATTATAATTTATATACGTATCCATTTAAACAATCAATGTGCTGCAAATACGTGTTTAAAATATAATCAGCTGCTGGCAGCCTACCTTGAAGAACATATCTCTATGAATGAAAAACTACTTAATGAAATATCTCGTAAATTTGTATATCAATATGAATTCGAATAGCATTTAAATTGCGTCATTATCAGCGGAATGCTAAATTATTATGTTCGCTAAAAATTCACTCGAAACATCCTGAAAGGGAATGGTTCCAAGAAGATTTATGCTTTACAGCTTAATTGATAGTTAAATATTCTTAGCTGAGAAATATAACCCTAGTTTTCTTAGAAAATACTTCGAGTCATATTGCAGAGTGGAAAGCATAAGAATGACGGAAAGGTTGCAATTATAATTAATTTGAATAATCGTCGTTTTATCTTGTGTTATTGTAACTCATTAAAGTTTTAAGAGATATGTGTGTTGTCTTATGTTTCCGCAGACTCTTATTTCATCACTTATGATTAACTCATGAAGTACTTAAGTTATTCAGAATGCTTCAAGAAGTTTATTATGTATTTATGACATAATATATAATACGGCATTTGTGTTTTAGTTTATCTTAACTATGAAATGTGTAGCTTTTCTGTGAATTACTTCTAATAAATTTTACATTAAGTACTGATAAATGACTCATTCGAGACAAATAGAGTTTATTATTACATATAAGTACACATCCAAACCAAACCTTTTAAAGATGATGTTGAAAAAGCATGAAACATTTTTCTTATTGTTTGAGTTTCATCAGCTTATTAATCAATATATGCTGTTGAATAACTTTAAAATTAAAAATATAGAACTTAGTCATTTCGAAAAAGCATTCGCAATAATTTATTTATTAAATTATTTTGTAGATGAAGTATTGTTGGATTTACTTTCTACTGGAGGATTAGTTTTTCCAAAAAGTTTCTTTCAGTACAAGGTGTATCCAGAAAGCGAGTTTCCTACGGCCCTTGAAATTAAACAAATTATAATTATTGGAAGAATTTATTGCATGATATTTAGTGATATATCAGTTACTTCTGAATACAATAGCCACCAGAATTTTAATTCTTACCATACTGGGAATAAGTTTCTACTGTGCAGTGCCACAAAGGCATGAATTGAGCCAACTCATCAGAATTATCTGCAGCTCTTGGTCTGTGAGTAACCATTGACTACATAGGAATAATATCTTCATGTGCAAGAACAAGCGAAAGTCGGTATGAGCAAGATCGGGTCTATAGAGCTTATCATCAAGTAATTCCCAATGAAATTTCTATAGTTAATAATTTGTGGAATTTGCCATATGATGGTGAGCATTACTAGCACCGAACTTTCCCTGGCTCTTGTTTTGAATAGCTCACAGTAATTCCTATAGTGTTATGCCTAACCTCATATTCGGTTAAGCACTAAATTATTAAAGATCTACCTCGTATTCGGCAGGAGAAAGGAATAACAGCAGGCATCTTCGCACTCTATAATGACAATATAGTAAGAGATCGGTAAATCACAATTATCGAATGTGACAGTCACACCCACAATATACAAGTGTTATGCCTTCATGTCTCATTCCTTTTCTGGATGACCCTCGTATATTATTATTAAATTCAAAACAGAAAGCTCAAAAACAAAATAAAAAAAGAGGATTAAATTTTTCTTCCATTCTATAATCAAAAGCTTAATTACTTTAAATTTGCAATTTACACAAATTTGTTTGAAGTTTTAAATAAAGTCAGATTTAAGAATAGGAATATTAGTGAACTATATACAGTAGCGTTGCAAATTATAAACTTCCGTCGCTAACCAATATTAACTTTTCAGCTTTACTTGTAATAAACAGTTCTTAGTATTTTAAACGCTATTTTTGACTTTATTCAATAAGTTTCTTAGTTGGGGGGGATTTCAAAAATTTTATAATTGTTTGACTTCTGTATATTTGACTTGAAGTGGAAGATATTTTTATTGAGCAATTTAATCTTTTATAAAATAGTTAATGTAAATAAGAATAAATTAAAAGCTCAAAATTAAACTACTCAAGAAAAAAATTTATATCGAATTATTTTGTAACTAATAAATAAAATCTTATACTGTCTTCATTTTTGACTTGAAGAAGGCAGTTTTTATTATTCAAATATAACCACAAATTGGATAGATATTTTGGAAGGCAATTATTATTACAATTAGAATTTATAAAGTTTAAAATTAAGACAAACCATTAATTGTTTAAAACTTTTTTACTTCAATTCTTGTTTTCATTTACATAAACACTCACCATTTTTTTTAAATATGTAAGCAAACAGGAAATTCATTACTAAAAGTCAGAAAATATTAATTTGTTGTATTAAAAATATAGAAAAAGACATTCAGGTATAGAGTATTTATTTTTAAATAAAATAGATCCAGTCATATGCATGAAACACTTTACTTAATCACTGTGGATACGATTGATTATAGATAATAATTTTTGAATTGATAATCCTATTTTTCTTTGATTAAAACATAATATTTTGCAATCAGTAACATTCAGCTAACTATTCTTAATTACTCCAAATAAAATACCTGGTAATATTAATAAATCCTATAATATTTAATTCTGTTTGTACGTAAAACATCTAGTATTATTAAAGCTCTAAATATAATACTAAGGTTAAAAATTAAAAAAAATAATAATAAAGAAAATGTTGTATTCAAGGTGTTCGATAGAACCATGATATAATAATAATAATAATTCCTTTTATAGATTGATGACATTTTGTATCAATCTTTTGAACAACAAAAACAATTTTCACAAAAAAAGTTTGGGACTTTATTTTAATACAGATCATAAGGTAAAATAACTGATAGCAATAAAATCCTTCAGATGGATAACTGACATAAATAAATATATAAGATAAAGACTGACGATTGATATATTTATACACCCTGCAAGGATATAAATCTCTGGTTTCTGATAACCTCAAAGTATCAACAAGCAACAAATCTGACTAATGGCCGTATAGAATGATAGCCGAAATGAGCGAATGCTTTTAACATCTTTAGTTATCACAGTTTCTCCCTGAATTAATGTGGTCGTAATAATGCTCCCTTTTCCCTCAAAATGACCATTCCTCTTCCTTAGCAATCAGTTCAATGGAATGTTTTCCCTAATCTATTCCGCTGCGACCCTCTTTGTGGAAATTCAGTTATCGTTCAACGAAATGAACGCATATAAGCCTTCCTGTCCTCTTCTCGAGATCCCACAGATGGGAGATGGTTTTAGAAAACGATGCAATCGGATATGAAGCATTTCTGGAATATGGTGTACTTCTCCGACCTGATGCTGTGAACTATTTAACCACGGAATAATGAGTAATTCGAGATTTTCTTCAATTATTTGTGTATTTCGAGACATGTAGTATGTATTCATCAATGTGGTGTTAAATATATCTAGTTTATATTTGCTTGAAGTTATATTTGCTTCTAGATTATGTGTTTTTATTTTTAATTGGAATTTATTATTGTAAATCATATACAGAATATTAAATGACTTAGGAATATTATTTTGTTAACAATATGGTGCTGTTGGAATGTAGTCACCTGAGACTTTGTATCAAATGGAGTTTTGTTTAATTGAATGGAACAATTTTGAATGAAATTAAGAAAAAACTATTCTACACTGAATAATTCTACATTTTTTTTTAAATTGTTGAAATGAAGAAAAAAAATTTCTTTAATTTTTATGGTTTCAAATATACTTAGAATTATTCTTTGATATTTTAGGTTAGTTATATTGACAAAGCAACACTAGGACATTTTTGGGCAAGCATTACAAAAATATAATGAATCTATTAATAGAAGAGGACTACATCTTAGCACCACCCCTTCTCAAAACTTTCACACCTGACTGGCTTGGATGTTTGATTCGTGTATTTAAGATTTAACGGACACGTGTTCTATATACATGGTGGCAACATTCACCATTCAAAAGAATCTCGCTCACGAATTATATATATATATATATATATATATATATTAATTGATTGATAAAATGTTAAGACTAGATATGACGAACATTAATTAATTGATAAATTGTTAAATTAAGCAATGGATTACAATTATCTCTATCAAAGAAATTACATAATCCTAAATAATCTTAATTTTATTGCATGGTTAATTAATTGATAAAATATTAAATATAGAGATGGCAGTGATATAAATCATACACAGTAAAAGAAAATATACCTTTTCAATTTTTCTGATTATTGCTAGTTCTTGCGAATACAAATTGCGTGTAAATGCAAACAAAGAATATATCAAAGAATGCTTCTTTGATCCCATACTTCAGTTTGTATGAAGAACAGAATAACACATGTCTAATTTGGCATGCATTTAATTTTCTAGGCATGTTTATTGTGATCAACTATTACTCGTTCCAGTATTCCTTTTGTTATGGTATCTTCTAAGGGAATTAGAATGACGGTTTCTGTTTTCTTTGCCTTGCCGATATGAATAAATAAAAGGAGAAGTCTCGGTGGATCAGTGTGAATCTTAGCAAGAAAGAAAGAACAAAAGATCCAAGAAACAAGTATCCTACTACTTCCTAATAATATCGTGAAAGTGTAACATATTCCAACGAAGAAACAAATAGTATGTGTATTTATTTGTTAGGGAAGAAAATGTTATTTTTCTCACTCGTATGTACAAATGTATTGAGAAAGTAAAAAGAGTCATATTTGTCTTGCCATTAAAAAGTGCTCTTTATTAATAAGAGAAATATGAAATTAATGAAGGTGATAAACATTTACTGTGTCGTTTATTTTGCATCGTTAATTAATAAACACTTCTTTTGAACGGTGTATTTATCCTCATTAAACTTAGGTTAATCATTTTATTATGTAACCCCCCCGCAATATATTTTTTTACTGTTTGATAATAAAATTGAATATAAATACAGATACATTTAATATAGGTTAATGAGATGGATGAATGAATGAATTCCCTGCACATTTCTTAATTTGTCTATTTTATTTGAAATAACATAAAGTGAAAATCAAGTAAAATTTATGCGTTTATAATATTTCCCCTCTCTTTAATTTAATAGAAACTGTTATTATGTTTTAAAGGCCATAATATTTATTCTCCTTAAGGCTATTGCAATTACCAGGAAAGAAGGTTTGAAATTTATTTTGTAAATGTTTATAAACTGCTTGAAAACAGGTCTCAAATGATTCGGCAATTTAAAGATATAAAATACATTTCTATTTGAAATTCGCTCGCATTTTTTCTATTATTTGTGATCATTTTCTGTTTTCAAATCCTTTCTCATACTTTTCAAATTCTTATTAATATTCTGTTTGTATATCTTAATATTGTAGTTTCTTATTAGCTTAAGCGTCTAATAGGTGAATTGAACGGATATTCAACGAACATCATTACAGAAATGCGCTGTTCATACGATTCAGTATTGAAACAACTTTTTAACTCTTTCTCTTATTATTCAAAATTTCTTCTAAAGACAAATGACTTCAGTTTATAAGAAGAGAAATATATTTCAATGATAATTGTACATATTGATAATCAGAATGCATTATTGGTCGTAATAATCCTTTAAAAACATAAAAATTCTATATAAAAAATTTATTGTTAATACCTGCAGTAATTTTATGTATCTTTAGCTTAAAATATATAGCCTCAGTTATTCTCAAAGTACTTTTAAAAATCTTTCTTATTTTGATGTGTTAAAAAATTTAATATAAACGGTTTACAGCATTTTCTTGCAAAATTCCTTCCCCTATTCCTTTGATGAGAAGGGGATGTTTTCATCTCTTTAGATTCTCATCATCGTCGTGAATTTAAAACTTTTTCATACAATTACCCTTTTGCATTAAATGAAATGCTGAGTCAGATCAGTATTTCTGCATGATTTCGAGCAAAACAGGAAATTACTATAAATAAACTAAACATCATTATAAAGGTTTTATATATTGCTTCAATTCAATTATTTTTTTACTAAAATACTTCCAGAAAGAAATTTAAATGACTTCTATTTTCCATAAAATCTTCAAATAGAATGTTATTTTTGTTACTTATGGCACTTTACAAGCCCGCTCACGAACTGTCAGGGATTTAAGCCAAGTGTGCAGCAGTTCCTCTGGGCAGAATCTGACTTCTAGCTCATATGAATATGACATACACACATTCGCTTGCACATCCCCTTTTTACAATGGGACTCTTTCACACGCCTCACAGGAAGAACACTGAGTGGTAAACAACCAAGCCCGCACCAGGATTCAAACGCGAACCGCCCAGATCACAATGAAGATGCGCTACCCCTAGGCCAGGTCGCCGGCCGAAAACAGAAAGTATATATTATAATTATAAATAGAAACAGCTACAGTTCCAGTAGCATATTATAAAATTAGAATTCGTTCGTGAACAAATTTTTAACATATACAAACATTTTATGAATGATTTTTTTCTTTATTAGCATTTCTGTGTATCATTTTTTCTTTCTTTGTCATCAGCATTTCCTCTTCATGATCTTCTAACCTTGGTACTTTCCTGAAATTGAATTCTAAGATTTCGCAATTTAAGATTCGGTAAACATTTGTAGAATAGATATAGAACCAGCGTTTCTTATTTCCTTTTACTGTTTTCAGATACTTAGTTCCCCAGTTGGATACACGAGATTTTTTTTTCGGTCTCTTCACAAAAAAGGCTTTTATTTTTGTCCTTCCTATCTTTTGCATATTGTTAAATCGGTTTGGGGAAAATTCAAATCATGCATTAATTCTGAGACACCCTTTATATGGTTTTAATACAAATGATTTCTTATAAAGCTGTCTTATAAAAATACTTCCATAAATAAATTTAAACGGCTTCTATTTCTCATAGAATGTTAAAACTGTAAACATACATTATAATTATAAATGGAAGCAACTAAAGTTCAAGTAGCATATTTTAAAACTCATTCATGCGTTGATAAATTACTAACATTTACAAATATTTTAATAATAGTTTTTTTCTTTATTAGCATTTCAGCGCATCACTTTTTTCTTTCTTTATTGTCAGCATTTCCTCTTCATGATCCTCTAACCTTGCTACTTTCCTGAGATTAAATTCTAAGATTCGGTAAACATTTGTAGAATAGATATAGAACCAACATTTTTTATTTCGTTTTACTGTTTTCAGATACTTAGTTCTCCAGTTGGATACATGAGATTTTTTTTCAATCTCTTCACAAAAAAGGCTTTGGGTTTCTTTTTTCCCCTTCCTTTTTTTGTATATTGTTAAATCGTTTATACACTGAATTTTTCTCTCCCAGCATTTTACTTTCGTACTTATAGTACGTTCTAAATCCTTTGAAAAACTTCTTTTCCGAAATATAACGTTTGTGTCCGTCAGCAAGACTTCGCACGACTGCTATTCCGGGTGAATAAAATAGACTCTGTGGATTATTCAAGTATTGATTTCTTGGTGAGATTCCGAATAAAACATTTCTTTCAGTTTCAGTAAAGATCAGCAAAAAAAAAATTTTTTACTGTCAGCGTTTATGTAAAATAGAAATTCAAATAAGCATTTTCCTCTCCGTGAACAAAAATGTTAATTTAAAAAAAAAAGAATCAGATATCTCTTGCAAAGATACACTTTTTGGTATGAAAGAAGTATGGCTTTTGTTTCTTTCGCTTTATTTCTCAAAGCGAAATATTGTTCATCTAAATTTGCTTAGCTATTCATTTTATTCATATTTGTATATTTCAAAGAACAATGCAAATATTCCCATAGTGACATTTTGACTTTTTAATAAAATAACTCGTGAATTTGTTTCAAATGTTGCACCTTCAATAACATGGTTTATGTTATAACAAATCTGCAATAAAAGCCAAATGATTCATCTACTAAAAAGCATCATCGCACTAAGTGGGAAAAATAAATAAGTAAACAATGGTAGCATGGTAAACAAAGAAATAAAGCATTTTAAGTAGACATCAAAATAAGGAAAATCATTTTGCTTCTTTCGTTAAATTATATTCTATAAGTAAGCCAAATAATTGTATTTAGGGAAATTTCCGGTTATTTTGAATTAAATTAGACTCATCTAAAACAGTTAAAAATTCTGTTAATCGTGAAAATTTAAGGATCGTTGCTAATTATAACTTCGTCGCAATTAATCCTGTTTTGTTATCAAAAGCATTCGAAATTTAATTAAATGATCATAGTTACGATAGTTAGAAAGCGATATCTACTGTTGAATTACATTGGTCATCACTGACCTCAGCACAACCATTCCTTTAGGAGGTATGCCCCATCATGAAAGTGGAAATTACTCGACCCCACAGCGTTAGTATACTGCTGAAGTTCTGTGATTACAAAATCGCTCAGATAGCTCGTTAACCTGTGGCGGAACCGATTTGGATTCAATTTGTAATTACCTCTTCAAAAAAGAATCAATGATAAAGGTAGCTGTTCAAGCTCATCATACTATCGCGTTTTCTGGATGCATGCGTAGCATGAAGATTTTCCTCTACTCAAATTCAGCAATTGTGGGCGTTAATTTGTCAATTGACGCAAAAGTGGGTTTCATCACTTCATAGAATGCCCTACGGCAAAGTGAATGTCCCCCACTATCCCAGTATGGAATTGAAGTACAGAAGTTTTTCGAACCTTTATGTTCCCGTTATGCAATTCGTTCTACTCTACACATTTTTTATTTTTATTTTTAAATGAGTACTGTGAAAATTAATGTAAGGAACATATAAAAAATGATCTGAAAACTAAATTTATAATTCAATTTTTTAAATTAATTTACAGTTGTGTTTTCTTCACCATAAATCTTTTCTTTATTCTACAAAAATTTTATAAATAAAATATAGAGTTATTTATTGAAATTATATTTATAGGATTAAAAATGCAGATGATAAAAATATGCGTCACTGTGCAAGGTAAAACGCATTTCATGCGCAGGATTAATAGTAAATATCACATATAATTTTATGCTAAATATTAAATTTCAACATCATTATATAAAAAGCATCGGTAATTGACATAAAAGACAAAAAATTGGCATAATTAAAAATATAATATCATAATGTTTAAGTTTTAGTTTCTAATTAAAACATTGCATTTATGGCTTACTACTTCAAACATTACCTAAAAAGAAGTTCCTGCACAAAAATAATATTTTTATAAGAAAATTCCTAAAACGATTTTTTAGTGATGGAATGATTTCTTTAAATATATTCATGAGAACGGAAATAGGCTTCAGTAGTTTGATGATAAAAATGTTTCTTTTGTAAATTCATCCAATTAAAAAGTCATTTACTTGAAAATACACTCTCTGTGTAAATTATAGATGCAAACAAGGTATTTTAAAGTGAACAAAGATTCTTTTTCTTCTTATCTCGACAAGAAATAAATTGGAATTTTTTTAAAAAAACAAGTAAAGTTTTATCAAGTGATGCCACCAAAAGTCAAAACAAAAGCTTCCTGTCCAAACTGTTTAGTATCAAACTCTATCGGTATTAAATTTCCTTTCTTCCTTACTAAAAGTTGACGCACAAAGAAGATTTTAAATTCAATTAATTTCGAAAGCCACCGGAGTAGGAAATAAAAAGTGAACAACAATTTTGAGAACTTCCCAACAATAGTTATTACTTTAAAGACACTGAAGACAAATGACACAAAAGTCGTCGAAACTACAAGCAATAAAGAAACTTCTGAGGTTTTCCGTTTTGAAACGAGGGATGGACGAAATTCGAAGATTTCTATGATTCAATAAGTTTTTCTCACTTGTCCAATCAGATCTGATTTGGCTTGGTTTGGTGTAGGAGGCTGACTTACCAAATATCAACTTGGAATGAAATGAAGAAAAATACTTTTTTATTGCCGAATCTTCTCAGAGATGAGGACAGATTTGATATATTTTACGAGTATCGAACGTGGCTTTTCACGCTATAAACAAAACTTTAGCTCGCTTTTACTACTGCAGAACACAATTTTTGACGTCAGAGTTTTAGAGTTAAAGCATTGTTAAAAATTTCGTGGTCGAACTTAATGGACGGATCAAAGAAGAGAGAACTTTTTAGGAGATACGAGTTAAAATATTTTATCTTTTTTTTTACTATTAGTTTTTTTAACTTAAATTTCTGGCAGTGTTTGAAAGAATGTTATAATGCTATTCAATTTTTGCTCTAACTTCTAAAGAAAACGTATTTTGGTTTTCATGATCTGATTGGTTTAGACTATAACCGGCCATTTTTCTTTTTGTGATAACATTTCATGTGAATAAAAGTATTTTTTTTTAGTAATACAGTGGTTTTTTTATTGTTCATGTAAGTTACAGCTTTTTTTAACAAAATCATGAGAATTTTACATTATTAAAAACCAAATTACAATAATTAATGTTGATTTAAAAGTGTTCAAATTATAATTAGTAGTAGTATGTACACAAGATAAAATTTTTAGATTAATTTCTAGATTTTATTTGTAAAAGGAAGTTTATCACATATCATATATTTTAATCTGAATTTGCAGCATGTGACTATATGCGAGATGCAATATATTTAAAATTTTAAATTCCTTCATAAAATTGATTTAAAAAATAATAATGAAAAAAAATGTATAATTTAAAAGCCAATAATGCTCTGAAAATTGAAAATAAGTTTTTCCAGAAAGATGAAGTTTAAACTAAAAACCTCTAAAACTTAAAAATAAACAGTATTTCTATTAAATCCTTAAATATTGTTATTCAACTGATTAAGTACCATGAAATGTTCAGTATTTTTCGCATTACAAAGTATTAAAAAAAGCTAATTTTTCATTTATTTTGTAATTTACGAGCTGCTGCACATATTGAAAAATTGTTAATATAAATTTAAACTAAAAGTTTGCATTAGATTTTGATTTATGAAGTTTTTTATAAGATTTTGTCAAACTTTAGAATTTGAGAAAATAGCATTCCAAGATGTAAAATCGCATTAAATCTTAAAGTATGAAAATACGAAAAAGAATAGAACTCAAGAAATAATGCACGCATGAGAATTCTAAATGATTTTACGAAAAAAAAAATTCAAAAATAAATAATATACAATTAAAAAAAATCGATATATTTGTCAAAAATTGATTTTTAAATGTCGTCACCTATATTATCATTTTAACATGCATATTATATTAATTAATCTTTTGATAAATTCTCAGAAAATTACTATTTGAATCACAAGATAGAAATTTTCTTATTACATTTTGTTTCTGTAAAAATATGAAATAATTTTTCCATAAGAATAAATGGAACTTTTTTTAATTTTCTTGGAGATATCAATTTTACTTTTAAGAAAATTTAATACCTTTAAATAAAGTACTAAATGTAAAAATTAGAATTAAAGAAGTTAACTATTAAATATGGGAACATTTTTGAGTGTACTACATTTTAAAAACAATTATTATATGCATAGACGTTTAATTCTATGGTTGCCTATTTCGAGGTATTTGTCTGTAATTTTTTAAAAATATATAACTTTCTTTAATCCATATATAAATTTGTAACAACCGTAAATTTCATATCACCTGACGTTATATTTTCTGGAAATCACATTTTTCATTATTTTGTAGGAATGTTTGTGTTTTAAACATTTTATTTTTCTCCAAAGTTTTTTCGGAGTGAAAATATAAGTTAGAGAGGAATAAATGTTGAATAAATAAAATAAATTCATTGCTGTTTAAACAAGTCATAGTATGTATTGAAGAAATGATAGACTTTTGTAAATTTATGCTATCAATAATTTACTTTACATATTTATTTCTAACTTATTTCGGAGGAAATTTGCGAAAGAATTGAAAATATTAATAGTTTTGCTCAAGAAAGTGCAAAATCGTATTTAGATATATTCACTAATTATTAACAGAATTCAAATATTGGACTCAAAATTACTTCTTGTGAATACAGTTGTACCTGGCTTGTTACATTGGGTTCTCTCATTCGAGTCCCACGGAGATGCTGCTATTAATGGGCATGCACATTTGTCTCAAACGCGTGTGAAATTTACTTATGTTTATTTACAGTTAGCGCTTTTATGAGTCATATCTTAATTTTTTTTCCTAATCACATAGCTGCAAAGAAGGTCGACATACTGTGCAGTTTTTTTTTATTTAATTTAAATAAAATCTCAATAACATAACAGTTAAAGAATTGTAATAGTTTCCAAATCGAAACTGGGGTTAGATTAAATTTAAAATTATTAAAATCAAAATAAAATACTAGGATTAAAGTATATGCATATGAATTTAGATTTATCTCTAGTTATACTGAAGGTTGAAGCAATTTTGAATAATAAAGTTTTAAAGGAAATGAAAATATTTCCACCTCTATACAAACTCTAAATATCAATTCCATTAGCATATCATTCCTGAATAGTTCCCAGTCTTATGTATGAAGTCACATATAAAGAAATATAAAAAATTACGGTTGTTTATAAGTTTCATAAGGTCAGAATAAATCTTAAAATTTCATTATGTTAAATTAACTTGAAATTTTTATCTAAGATATATTTTTTTCCTTTTTATAAGTGCAAAGTACATTTTAATTTTATGTGAGAGATCGTTACACACATACACGCATTGTTGTATTGAATTTTAAAATGTAAATTATTCACGTTTTTAATGGCATTTTTGATTAATTTTTTTCCTTCTTTCAATTTGTTTTCAAAAATCGATCCCTGCATCCATTTATAAATTAAAAAATACATTTTTACCGAGTTTCTTAGCTCTGACGTATATGTTTTTTCTTAAATGAGCTATACATATATTTTTGAATTGGAACATTATCCCGTTTTTGGCCCAACGATTTCAAGAACATATCGCTGATATTTAAAAAAGCCATGCTTACATGTTTATATATGTTCCTTCTTTTACTATTTATCCATTAAAGTAGTATAGTTCTTGCTATTTCAGAAGAAAGTTCCCCCTTTCCCATTTAGTTGAATAGCTTCTTTGGATCGAACTTATTTTGAATCAGCCATGAAGAATCTTAAAATAAGCTTCGAAGTCACATACAGGAAGGAACTGTTTCAATAATGTTTTTTCCATCTTTTTTCTGACATAAAAAAAGATATTCTGTGGAAGAGGATTTAAGATGTCCTGATTTATTTCGAATTGGAAATAAAGAACTACTACCAGGGAGGAAATTTTTAGAAAAACCTTCTAGAGGGAAGAGAAGAATCGAAGTACGTATAAGAATCTAAAATAAGTTCTAATTTGGGTAAGTAATTTAATCCTCAAACATCCAGTTTTTTCGTTAAATGAATCTCTAAAGCTTTAGAAAAACTTCTGAATAGTTTTTATGACCTGTCCAATCAAGCAGTTACATTGTTAATATTTTAGACATCACTACTTTTGGAAAATTCGGACAAAAAGAGCCTGTCATTGCGATAGAGTTTCTCCATTTCCGGATTCACAACTAGCAGACAACAAATTGCTCATTCCCTGTATGAAAGCACTAAACACTGTAATTACAAAGCTCAGAAACCTTTAGTAAACTTCTAAACACTTTTATCTCGTAATCCAATTAAGCAGTTACATATGTTAATGATTGAAATATCCCCGCTGCTGGAAAATTTGACCAAAAGGTTCCTGCCATGGCGATGGCGATCCAATATTTCCGCATTCATAAATGCCAGTTAAGACAATCCTCCTCCATAGTTTCTCATCATAATATTTAATAATACGATGGCGCCAGCTGTGTTACAATCTCAATGAATTTTAAGAGGAAAGATGCAATTCATATATCGGTGGGTAGATAATTCTACGAATTACTTTTTTCTGTTGTTATTGCTACCGCATTTGACTTATTATTTTAATAGAAGTTAAATTAACTACCCAACAGAACAGCAATCAAATGGGAGCAACATTTTCATAAAAGTGTTTGTAGTCGTTTTGAGGTCAAAGGTCAATTTGTTGATATAGTTGCTTAAGCAATTATTTTGTTTTATGTTGAATTTAGATTATCGGTGCTTTCGATTTATGCTATTCGAGCTCCCCATGAGAGGGCGCCTCAGATATGGTGATGAGAAGTTGTTGTGATTCTCACTTCCCTATTGGACATAAGGATGTTTTGTGGTCGAACTGTTTCAATTCCTATAATAGGATATCTTCTTAAGAAAGAAGTGGAAAGATGGACCGCATCTTCATATAGGTTGTTTTGCGCCCTTCTCAATACCCATATCATTCAGATCAATATACAGGTATGTCAAGAATAACTCACTTGGGGTAGAAATTTGTTATTTAAGGAAAAGCCGGAAATTATAAGAAGTCAACACAAACTGATGAGCCTTGCTAATTTACTTGAAAAATTGTCTCCACTGACACTGTATTCGTGATTGGATCGGATTAGTGACTTTTAATGGCGCAAGGGCCATATTTGGCGACTGGCAAGCCTATAGTGGCAATGTATTTAGAATGACAGAAAAAGGTTTGCAAATGAATAAAGCAAAGAATTTGTGATAAAAAATTTTAAAACATGACAGTCCTAAAATGTTTTATGTTACAATTCGAAATATAAAATCTATTCAAATGCGCTGATTCTGAAGTTTTCATTCTAACCAATGAGTAAAAAAGTCAATATGTACTTTTTTTAATTCAATTCTTTACCCATCAGGGCAACACCTTCTTTAGGTGGGTACGGGTGCCCCAGTTCCGAGGTTCCAAGGGATCTATACTCCCTTTATTGTTTATTCTCCCCTATGCCTTTTTCTGTCTACCTGTTCCTTCCATCCCTCGACAGCATGCGAGGGAGCTATCCATGAGAAGCTGTCTCCGCTCTGCTTGCTTCTTGCTTCTCATGGACAGCCAAACGCCCTACGTGCTCGCCGTGCTTGGCGACTCATTAGACGGACGATGCACTGTGGTCCCCGGCGTATCAATCGGCCGATAGCTAGCAACCTGAATTGCTAGTCTGCTAGGGATCAGGTGAAGGGCTCCTTGGGCTTGGCGTTCAGGATGGTCACAGTCCCGGGGGTAACTCTGAGCTTATAGGTTCCGGCTAGCATCAAGATAAGCGCCGAGGCTGGGAAGGGCCAAAGCCGGTGGCTGCCTTCCCTTGTTGGGCTCCGTAGTGTGCGGTGCCGTCGGGCCCGAACCCTGTTCTTATCGTATGGAGCCTAAAAAATTTTCTCCCTTCAGTGGGTAACAAACAGAATTCAAAAAATCGAAATAAACATATTTTGATCATTTGTCTGACACAAAGGAAACATATATGGTTTCATATGGTTTCGCCATTCCTTGTCGAGAAGGCTATTGTGAGCGTAATTAGAGAAGTACCATCCATCCGTAAACTTCGTTCTCGCGACCTACTTGTGGAAGCTGCTACTCGACAACAATCCCATTAAATTTTTTAAATGAAAGGTTTACTACAATACCTATTGACGTGCGCACTCATACTTCTCTTAATTCCTCAAATGGTGCTATAAGCTGTGAGGAGTTATATCATTCTTCGATTAAAGAAATTACGAAAGACCTGAAATCTGAGAGAGCAACTCATGTACGTCGCATTTTTATTCGACGGGATGGACAACTCCTCCCCAATCCTCCCCCTTGTTCTAAGTTTCCAAACTCCAACATTGCCAGACTCAGTTAAAGCAGGCTACATGAAATTAGCTGTGTGATCCTTCATTGCAAATCCGCTGTAATGTTATCAGAGCCAGCGATTTGGACATTCTAAAATGGTTTGCAGCGGGACACCCACTTGTGCCCGTTGTGCAGAGAAAGGACACGACAGCCAGCAGTGTACGGCTCAAGAAAAATGTGTCAACTGCAGCGGCGATCACACATCCTTTTCTAGATCTTGTTCATGTTGGCAGTTAGAAATGATGTTATTACATTGAAGACTAAGGAACAAATATCATATGTAGAGGCAAAAAGAAAGATCCTCGCACAGACACCTAAGTCCGATTTCAGTTGTGCGTCAGGTGCAAAAATTCCAGTTCAGAGAAATTTTTGTACAAACTGTTCCTGCAAGAATCGTATTAAATTTACCACTAAAACAAAAACTGTTGAAAAAGCATCAGATTCAAAAACATTCAGAACCATTCTCAAATAGTGTTACAGACACAGATAAACCCCCAAAACGTAAAACCTCATCTAAATCGCAGAGCACCCTTAAGCTGAAACTTTCCTAATCTAACACTCCAGAAAAAAGGATTTCAGAAAAAAACTAATGGCAAAATTAAGATAGTCCAAAAATTCTGTTGCTCTGGGACAAATCAAAAATTCTGTTCCTCTGAGACTTGCGAATGAAATGCAATGGGCGTGTAATGAGCATAGTACTTTGTGGGATTTGGCGAGTGATAATTCTCGAGGAAGATAGATTGAACGGTTTATTGCAATAAAACTCTCTGTCTACTTAATAATGATGAAACAACTTACTTCCACGAATCCACACGCACCTTCCATAGTTTCGACCTGTTTATATGTTCTCCAGAACTATTGCCATTCTTAACCTTCAAAGTTTGCGAAGAATTATATAATAGTTGTATAATATTATATAATAATTATATAATATAATTTCCCCGTTGTTACCCATGCTAATAGAGGCGGTGTGGTTCATCAGCCTCCACAGTTCGTATTTCAGCAGGCAATCTGGGATAATTTCTCTGAACTGTTAGCTATCACTGAGGAAATGATTAGTTCCGTAGACATTTTGGAGGCCGTACAACATGTCATTCATGTCATAATGAATGCCGCTAATAATAGTATCCCAAAGAGTTCATCATGTCTAAAAAAATTCGAAGGCCGTGGTGGAATGAAGCTTGTAGAAATAGCTATAAAAACCAGAAAAAGCGATGGAATATTTTCAGGGGGTGTCCTACGACAGAAAACCTTGTAGCTTTTAAGCGACCGAGAGCCATAGTCCGTCGCATATGGCGTCGTAGTCAAAGGGAATGCTGGATGAATTTTGCATCGTCTATTACTCCTCTATTTGTAGTAAGCATCTATGGAAGAACGTGAAGACCGCAAATGGGATTTATATCGAATTTTTTATACCTGTTTTAAAATCGGGAAATTTGATGTATAGTGCCCTCTCAGACGAAGCTAATATTCTCGGACAAGCGTTCACACGAGTTTCTGCAGTTGATTCTTACAGCTCCTATTTTCTAGCAATTAAGAATAGCGCGGAACAGTTGCCTTTGTGTTTCAATGATCTAAGTACTTATCCATACAATTGCGAGTTTAGGATGTTTTAATTAGAAACGGCCTTGTCTCAAATTCACGATGCCAGTCCCGGGCCAGATGGAATTTCATATAATATACTTCGTCATTTAAATAAAACTTCACTTCCTAATCTACTGTTGTTATTCAACAGAATCTGGATGGAGCAGAAGTACCCTAAACAATGGCGTAAAGCTATTGCGATTCCGATTTTAAAACCTGACAAAGACTCATTCAACCTCTCAACTATCCGTCAATTGTTCTGACGAGTTGCCTCTGTAAGACTTTAAAACGCATGGTCAATGCTCGTTTTATGTATGAATTAGAGAAACAAGGATGCATCTCTACGTTGCAGAGTAGTTTTCGTAGAGGGCGGTCAACGTTTGACAGTCTCATACTTCTCGAAACCTAAATCCGCAACGCATTTGTTAGGAGAAACCATCTTGTCTCTATTTTTTTCAGCATAGAAAAAGCTTACGACAGCACATGGTATTACGCCATTGTTTCAACACTATTCAGTCTTGGTTTTAGGGGAAATTTACCTATATTTTTAAAAACATTTTTATATTATCGAACGTTTAAAGTTCGCATAGGAAACTTCTATTCTAATAATTTTATCCAAGTTGAGAGCGTTACGCAGGGAAGCATCCTTAGTGTTACACTTTTTATCCCCCATTTTAACCAGATAATAAACTTATTATCTCCATTCATTCAAGGCACTTTATATTTATTAATAATATCTTTCCAAAGGAGCAATATGCATTTGATTGAGCGGCAATCTGAAGTTATTGTTAATAAACTGGTAGATTGGTGCGATGAAAACGGACATACGATTTTCCCAGAGAAAAGTCAATGCGTTCACTTTTGTAGGAAATTGAGCATTCATGTGGATCCTATAATCCGTATTCAAAATACTACCATCCCTGTGGTTAACCAAACTAAGTTTCTGGGTATAATATTTGACAGTAAGCTTACTTTCCTTACGCATTTCTTACATCTGCGGAAGAGGTGTGACAGGTCATTAAACATCCTCAAGGTACTTTCTATAACCACCTGGAGAGAAGATTGCACTTCTATGCCCCGAATTCATCAAGCAGTTGTTTTATCTCGTATCGATTACGGATGCACGGTGTATGTCACTGCGCGTTCTACCATCTTACGCAGACTTGAACACTGTACACCATTCTGCTTTGAGAATTTGCTCGGGAGCATTTCGCACCTCGCCAATGAATAGTCGGTATGTTCTCTGTCACCAATTACCTCTTAGTGTACGACGTGAAAAATTATCTGCCCAGTTCTATCTTCGAGTTTTGTCCATTCGGAAGCACCTCTTGTCCTCTATGACATTTCCGGTTAGTCTTCGGATACTTCATAATGCTCGACCATCTCACATTCTTCCCTTCTGTGAGAGAGCTAAATATATCCTTCATGATTCTGAACTCCATGATAAGGTAGTCCAAACTATTAATCATTTCGTTTTCTCCTTGGAATATTCCCCAAATTTCTTTTTTAAATCCCTTCTTTGGTTTTGGGAAGCAGAGTATTGCACCTATTGTTTACTAGAATTTATTCAATTCTCATTGTTGTCAATATGCAAATTACTTAAAAATTTTTACAGATGGTTCAAAGTCAGATGATCATGTTGGTTGCGGTATTGTTTTTGATACCGATACATTCAGTTAGCGTCTAGATACATCTCTTTCAGTTCTATCTGCTGAATTATTAGTAGTGTTTTATACTTTTCAGAGGATTTCACTCTCTTTTTCTGGATTTATACTGAATTTATACTGACAGCATCAGTGCATTGAAAATACATTCCAATTTTCAAAATCAGGTTCATCCAGTTGCCTTGGAAATCCTGCGACTTTTAAGGATTCTACAAAACAGGGAGTTTCAGATACTTTTTTGCTGGATTCCTAGCCATGTCGGAATAATAGGTAATGAGATGGCAGATAGTGCTGCAAAAAATGCGTCTTTGGTTTTACAGCAAGATATTCCGTATAGCGATGCGAAAAATGCCTTTACGCATCGTGTATACTCATTATGGCAAGAGTCATGGAATTATCAGATGAATAATAATCTTCATATTGTAAAACCCATTATTTCCACCTGGCCTTGTTTACCAGTGCGAGATTTAGGTGTCAAATTGTCTAGACTCCGCATTGGCCATACACGTTTCAGTCATAAGCATCTTTTATTCGGCGAACGCGCTCGTTTCTGCTTGAGATGCCAAGTGATTTTAACGTTTTTCACCTTTTAATTGAATGCCCTAATTTTAATCATCATCGTTTGAGATTTTTTAATGCTTCATCTGTGGACATGCAGATGCTTGTGGGGAACCTCCCCACAAAAACCTTTTTAAATTTTTGAAGAAAACTGGTTTTTAACCACATTATTTAACATTTCACTTTGTTGTTTTTACCTTTTTTACAATTTTAAGAGACATTGCTTTGCAATTTTATCAGTTTCTACCTCTTACAGTAGTTTAAATAAAGTAAAAAAGAATACCTTTTAACCATATGTCTGGCGCAGCATAGTCTGATATGGCTCTTGCGCCAATAAATCGCAAAATCCAATCCAATCCAATCCTATTCAATTCTTTAAACAACCTATTCGCAACGAATAGTCCCCAAATGATATTTGCAGTCAGACTTCTTGAAACATTCTGGGATTTTTCACACCATGAGAATATCTTTTCATCCTTTTCAGTAACGCATACATATAACATGCTGCATTTTGACTTCAAAAGAATTTATACTACACCTGACTTCTCTATCGAAAATCCTCCTGAACTAATCTGCCGAAATTCTTCTTTGGCATAGATGGCAGAAAACTTCCCTCTTAAGCGAAAGAAGGAATACACACAGAAAAAAATAAAAAAAAGTTACTGTTTCTTACCCCCGTTGAAATGGAAAACAGGGAGGAAATCACTGCAGTTGAAAATCGAAGGCGATCGAATCCTTGCTGCAACGTGTACAACACTGGAGGAAGAATTGAAAAATTCAAATCCTCCACATGGCCAAGTACTTAGATAGAAGGGAAGAAAAGAAGTCTTCTTCTCTAGCTCCTCTGGTTATTTTGTATTATTGTTTTGTTTTGTTCAAACCGCAACTTTTCAACTTGTCCGACTATTCGACTTGTCTGAAGTGACGGGATTGATTTCAAGGCAGATTGGGGACTATAAAGGGTCAATGCGACCCCAAGAAAAAAAATCGAAGTGAATTGAAGTGACTAGTCTGCTTCACTTTCTGCTTCACAGAACATGATAAATAAACTCCTGAGCTGGAGTGTGAAAGAGAAACCTTGAAGAAACATTTTTTCGCAGAATAAATAAAAAAATAAGGATGTGGCGGCAGGAAAAAAAATCCCAACTCTATTTTCGTGAGTTTTATCTTAAATAAAATTCTCCAGGTGGAATAGCTTAACTCGGCGTTTCGTCATAGTGACAACGGGGAATAAAGTTTTCACTCAAAAGAGACTGTTTAGAAAGCAAGTTAGCGATGCAAGAAATATCTTTCAAACATCTTAAGCGATATTTTCGCTATTATTTTCAGCTTTGTGTCTGTTTTGTGGAGTGAAAAAACTCTAGAAGGAGTTTCTAAATAACACTGAATGTCACTACAACTTATCTAGAAAAACTAATTTAAATCTTAAATTCATTTTAACTAAAAATAAAGCACAAGAATATCATTTTAAGTTTTTTCATGAAGTGTATAGTTGCCAGATATATTTTATAAAAATTAAAAGTATCTTTTTTTAATAAATATCAAAAAATTTCAATTATACATAAGTATTTTTATAAGGAATTTGATCGGATGAACTAATCATATATAATGTAACTTCTGAACAATAAGCAAGAAAGAGGATTTCTTTAAATCATATTCTTCTTTTTCATAATTTGGTAGAATGTTCCATTTTTAGCAGATTTTATAAGTTTCTATTTAAATCTGTGGCCAAAGAGTCAACCAACATGTTTTACAAATTAAGGCAAAAATCTAGAGAAGAAGGCATAGAAAGTATTTAGAGCTTATATAAAGCCTAAAGGGAATTCTCTCGACATTTCGCTGAGTAAGCATTTATTTTAGCCTCTTGATATCCCCTTGATTCTGAAATAGTATTGAACAATTAAAGTTTTAGAAATCTTCCCTTAGAATCATGGTAAAGCCAAAATATAGCACAACTCAGAAGTTAAAGGGAAGGAGAGTTAAAATGGTTAGTAAACAGTAAATATCTAGAGTGCACACAATTCATTACATGTGCAATCATAAATTCATACTTGACAACAAACTTAAAAAGAATGATATACAATGAGGATAAATTATATAATTTTCAGCAAAGATACATCACTGTACACATTCAAAATAAATTCAAATAGCATAATAATTGGAATTCATTTATTACTTACATACAAAATAAATAAATAAAAAACTGTCACCAAAATCATTCTAAGCCACAATTAATTGATAATTTATGATCGCTTTTGTATAATATTAGTTAACAAAAATTTCCATATATAATATGGGCACACCATCATTCAAGTAGTAATTTTTGACTAGTTAAAAGCATTTGATTTCAGGATATTAAGAAGGAAACATTTTCCACAATTTAAATAAAATAAAACTTAAAAATAAATACATTTTTTCTGACAGTAAAGATGCCGCATTATCATTATTAGGTTAATGAGAATTTATTACAAAATAAAAGCTTTAAAATTATCTATTTCCAAACTTAAAAAGAGAAGTGATTCATAAGCCAAAAATCATCTCTACGCCTCCCAGTATACACAAAAGAAATAAAAGCTTTATAATCTGTTTTGCCATTATCAACATCTTTAGATTCATCCAATTAATAATTGTCTAAGCTGCTCAATTCAGATTTATAAATTAAAAAAATGATTTTAAAATTTATGTAGAACATAAAAAATTGGGATTAAACAATTCACATCTATATTTACAAAGAATTAATATCTCAGCGAAAGCATTTTATATGAAATTAAGATGTTTTTCAATGTATAAAAACATTCTGTATGCTTAAGTTTGCTACCCTCAAGTTAGTTTGTGAATCACTTTATGCAAAATAAAATCTTTTTAACAATTTAAATGAAATGTTAGCGTAAACTAGATATGTAGAACAAAAATAATTTTTGAAATAAATTTTTTATATATATTATTTTCAATTCAAAATATAATACCATGAATAAAACAGAATTAAAAAAAATATATCAACTCAGAGAATATTTAATTTGTTATTTCCAAAGGAGCTCTTGAATATACAATATATTTTGATATAAAATGTTACAACTTTATAATGATGTCATGAAATAACATTTTGAGGATATTTTTTTATGTTAATATTATTGCAATAATGTTTTCATTGCAATTATATTAAATATATAATGAATATTGCAAGTATTTAAAATTTAATTAACAAGTTTAGAGGTTGGTACCGTAACATAATTTTTACATCAGAGATACTTTTATTCATTTAACAATTCAGAGTATGATTATCAGAATATGATTTTCTGATTACTAAAAAAATTACCTATATGTCAATCACTTTTTCTTTACATTTTAATTAAAATCTACTTAATAAAAGATAGGCAATAACTATAGTGTATCATAAAATGCCAAAGTTTATTTGTGCCACATTAAAAAACACGAAGAAAATTCAGAAACGAATTATGCCTTTATAAATAAGAAAGGTGGCATTGAAAAAATGAGCTTCAGTTCTAGGAAAATCAGGAAAAGTAACTTATTTCTTTTTCCAGTTAAAATATATGTAAATCAAAAATTTCTTGAATATGACATTCAGATTCAACTTTCGAAATCCTTTGTCTAGACAGGATAATTGGGATTTATATTCTCAGATTTTTTCGTGCTGTGTCATCAATGCTTCTAAAGATTCATACACTCATTTGTTTATGTAATAAGTATTGTAGAATTATATTTAATTCATTTTCTTGTATTACTTTGATAATTCTTATCATATCGATAATTATGGATGTCTAAGTAGTTTATTAAAACGATAAATAAACTTACGAGCTAAATAGATAATTATAAAATAATTTTTAATTTAGAAAAAATTTACTATAGAAAAGTACAGAGCTCTTTTATCTTTCTCCTCCCCAAAAAACATAATTTTAGTTTAAACTTATTTATATAAAAGGCAATGAGTGTTTTAAATATATTCTCAACAATAAATATTATATTTATATTTTAGAGAATCAAACTTTAAAATGATATTCAGTTTTGTCGAAAGCTATTTAAATTTGAACAATTTTTAAGCTTGAATCTATAAAGACAACATTAATGAATAAAATTCAATAAGTTTCACCATTAAACATCACCTTTAGTAAAGAAAATGAATATTTAAGTTATTTTATCTTTTTTCCCCCTAAGGTAGATTGAATTTTAATCCCCTGCAATTTATTCAAGCTTTTAAGCTACTCATCAGAAAACAAAGAAATGATTTGTATATTCTATTAATGATATTTTGCAGTTATAGACAGCAGCCATTAAATTATACATAATATTCTGAAGTAATTAACAACCCATTTCGCTTAGGCAATGAACATTTAACTTTATGACAGCAAGCCAATTTATTTTTTATCTGCGCGAAAAAAAAAAGAATTATTTAGATAAGTGGAATGTAAAACTTACTTTAGTGCGGATAATTTTATCTCATTAATGTAAATGTTTGAATTAAATTTTGAAATTAAACATATGTAAGAAATAAATATAACTTCGTCGAATATCTTCTGGTATGTGATGCATATATTTTGTGGAACTCGATGTTTCATAAATTATATATATGCCAAGAAACAATCTTGTCATCCATTTAAAATTTAATTAGTTACTTCAGGAATTATTTTAATTACAATGCATGTATATAATCGTAATAATTAAACTTTCAGAATAGAAATGTTTACTTTGCGTAGAATTTGTTGACAGTGTATAAATTAAACGTTCAAAACATTAGTATAAGGATTAGATTCAATTTCGGACGAAATGAATCCAATTGAAAGTTGTTTACAGTTTACATACTTCTATCTACAATTTTCCAATATAATTTTCTTATCTGATTTGAAAATACATATGTCTGTTTTTCCTTCACAAGAACTTCTTGTAACGGGAACAGTAATGATATGAAATTTGTATATATTATTCTGACTCCAGGGTTCCTTTCTAGGTCTTCTATACTAATTTCAACTTTAAAAAATATTTATTTCCTAAGATATTTAATTACAAAACAAATATTAATCCAGAAAAATTTTGCTCAGATTTACGCCGATAACTCCTTAAATGATTATCCCATAATAATGATTTTCACACCATTTTCAAGAAAAAACAATTAACAATACCATAAACAATATTACGTTTAATTTTTACAATTGTTTAGATAATGCAAACCAATATACAAGTACAACCAAGGTTACTGAACTCCACTCTTACAGAATGAGAGACCTAGAAAGGAAAAAAAAGAACATTATTACTATTATTATTTTTTTTTCAGTCAAGAATAGGAACACCGAAAGGAGGAGAATGGAGCTTCAGGTTCATGATAGAAAAAAATTATCATGTGAAGAAACTTCTGTAGTCACCATAACATTTATGAGTAGGGAAAAGATGGAATCTCATGAATTTCTAGAATCATGCTGAAGTTCAAGATATGAAAACAGAAACAGAAAGTAGCTTAAATCTTATCTGATTGAAACAGCAACAGCAGAAAATAGTTTTCTAAGTTTAAATACCTTGATAAAACACTTTATACAATCGATATTTTAAGTGGAAAATGTTTTTTTTTCTCGCACAATGTCAGTTAAATAAGTTAATAAATTATGCTTTTTGATATTAAAAAAAAAGAAAAATGCAAATTAATTCAATTAAAGCATTCTTCAAATAGCTGAATTAATTTGGCTTCCTAATAGTGATATCTTGAATTTGAAAGGATCTGGTAATTATACCTTAGAGACTGAATTTCACCAATTATTCCAGTAAAATAAGGTTTCACGTTCGTTAAATTCTTCATTGTGGTTTCGAAATTTAGAGATGTGTTCAAAGAAAATTTACCTAGATCTTTTAACGATGGTTCACAATTAGAAGGTCTGTGACCAAATAGCTCTTGCAAAATTTTAACACCACTTGTTATTTTATCAATTAATTAAGTTTTATTTGAATGCGAGGATTACTCGCTGTTTAATTGAGGTTCTTTCCTACTACAAAGACTGCTATTGAGTTCATTGCAAAGTTTATAAAATACAAATTTCTTCCATTTTGGTTAACAATCACAAACGCATAATTTTAATTACAGCAGCACGAAAAACGAAAACTGTATTTCATTATATATGAGGTGTTAACTTCGAAGTGTTTGAAAATGTATACAGTGCTATTTAGTAAATAAAAAATTCATGTCTTTGATTTTAAAGGCTTTTTTTTCCAAGTATTTATAAAGCCTGGCAAATATTTCTGCAATTTATTTGTGACATATCTTATTATCATTTCATAGTTTTTTTAGTTTAATAAATTCATTGCTTCGTTGATTGATCATTCACGAGAAATCTACTCGATTTCTATCTAAAAATCTATTCAAATTTCTTATAATCAACTTTTTGTATTCCTTATTTCATAAGATAAATTTGAATTGTTTTGCTTTACAAAAATTGTATAACGAGTTTTTTTTTAAGTCACCATTTATATTTTTCAATAACACTAACTCCTGTTGCTATTTATTTCTATATTATGATGCTCTGTATGGACTGTTTACATGAAGAATGTCTCAGATTTTATAACATTTTGATTAGATTTGGAGTAAGCTAAAATGCCGATTCTAGCATCTTTTTCACAAAACATTCATAAAAGATACGTCCTTTAATGAGGGATACATGTCATTTTTAATATAAAAAATGGAAAAGTTGACGCATAAATAACAAAATACTTTAAAAACAGACAGCTGATCATGTCTATGTTATTCCAAAATGAAGATGAATATCTTTTAGGGTGACGTTGTCAAAGTTTTCGGAAATGGCGTTAGAAGAACCCTCTACATCATCGCTTCTCTTCACGAGATGCATCTGCAATGCCATTGATCTTCCTCAAATTCTTAGGGGAGAAGCCCTGACTGTGTAATTACATGACACAGGGGGAGCCCCAATTTTCTGAATATTTTCTTAAATTACTGTTTAATGTTTCAAGAAACTGGCAACTACTTTATCATCCATGTTCATAAAAAAAACTTGTTTAGATGTTTGTCTCATTTTGATGCCTTTGGGGCATTTGAATAGTCAGTTTCATAACAAATAAGTAAATTTTTATATTTATATAAAGAGAGAGCTATCAAATATCAAATCTTCTGCTTGCAAATTTATTACATAATTATCAAAAGATATTTTTTAATCATCAGATCATTAAAAGAAATCATTTTAAGTGCTATAATTTAATTCTATTTTTTATTTCATGTTTGCAAATATGTAATTTTGTATACCTTTTGTTTTTGATTACAATATACTGTATTTATATGCTCAGAGTGTAATAAATGATTTATAATTAATTTATAATTTTTATTCATTAGAATAGAGTCATCTAATAGGAAAATTTAGGAAAACAATTATAATAACATATAATATTTATAATAATTAATAAGAGAAGCCGAGAAAACAGTTTTAACCCTTAACTGGGTATGTGAGGTCTGTGGGACCGTTAGCGATGGATTTTCGGTCACCCCTATTCTATTTTTAGCTCAATTGACTGGATTGACCCTGTAGCTTCCTGTTTTGTGACCTTCAATACACGTGCACTTTTTCAACCGATTTCAGTTGATCTTTTTAAAACAATTCAGTTATTTCTTTAAGTGCATTCTCTAAGAACGCACCTCCCTGTTAGTGTCCCAGTGATAAACAAGGCTTATCAGATGGCGCTGAAACTTGGGCCTTGAAATATCCTCCAATTTACTGATCCTATAATGAAGCAGTGCTCCAGACACTTTTAAATGAGGTAGAAAGTGATTTTAGTGATAAGGATAATTGTACAGAAGAGTTTTTCGATAAAAGTTCGCATTCAAGTGATTCTGATATGTATATTCAAACATAATTAATTTTCCTAATAATTCATAAAATATATTAATATACCAAGAGATATATATACAGAATTTATAGGTTGCTTTTTATACTTGTTCTTAACCTGTATGTTTAAAATATCCTAGTATACCGTGCTATGAAGTCACACAAGCCGATAAAAAAAGGGCCAATCTTATCCATTGTCAATTTATTTTTATTTTTCCTATAATTGTTGAATTTTACATTATATTGTCTCCTATACCTTCATATACTGTAAAAATAAATATGATTTAAAAAGTAAAAAATAATATGTTTTTTTAAGAATATTATGTATTTTAACATGTAATTTGAGAAGTAAATGTTACAACGGATTTACTTTTTTCAATGATAATATATTTTGAAAAATCTTTAAAACATATCTAGATATCAAGAAAAATATCTGCAAAATATATTGGCAGTTTTTCATACTAATACATTCATTAGAAAATTTAATTTGAGTGTAAATGAAATGCGGTCTGGTAGACCGCACCTCCCCAGTTAAAGGTTAAAAATAAAAAGATAGAATAGAATATTTTTTAAACTTTTTTAATTTGTCAGTAAAAATACGTTTTTAAATTTTTTTAAAAATTTAAACAATATAATTAAATTTTAGAAACAATAACAAACATTATAGAATTAAGTTCGCGTGAAACTATTGAATAATTTTCAAAAATATCTGTAATCACTAAATTCGATCGTCATGTTTAATTCTTTAATTTGAATTAAATAAAAATAACTTAATTTAATCATTCAAATTTCATTAAAATAATTTGAATGATTATTAATGATATAAAGCATCAGTTCAGAGAACTTTTTAAACATTTTGGTGTCATTTTTTTTTGTTTTCATTTTGGATGTTGTTTGTTTGTTGTTTCTAATCCTGTCGAACAATGAATGGCAAAATAAATAAATTGATCGTAAGTTTTGTAAGCCAATAACAGTTTTGCTCAGAAGAATTATTTCATAAAGTTTTCTATCCCAGATTTGTCAAAAAAAAATGAACAGGAAAGCAATTAGTTGGTATGAATAAATATTTCAGTAAAAAATTTCAAATGTTCTGCATTTAAAAGATAACGAAATTTCAATGTCACATGTAGGAATTTTAATTTCACCGCTTGAAGAGTTTAGGAAAAAGTCATTATAATATGAAAATTTCTCAAAATTCAATAAATTTCGTTAGACTGCAAAAGAAAATTTAAATCGAGCGACAATTGTGGGTTCTATTCGATGATAAATTCCTAAGAAGAAAGGTACTGCTAAAAATAGTGCATGCAAAGAATCGCCGAAAAAAATATTTAAAAAAAATCGACATGTATTTTAAAATTTGGGGTTAGAAGTGCATTGAATCAACAATACAAATATTTATGTATTAAATTTCACAGCTTTAAATGCGAGATTTTGGACAGTATATCGCTCAAAGCATACAACACTTCTTTTTATAAATATGGACGGATAACTTTAATCTCAAAATTTACATTATTAATGTTTACATTTTAATTTCTGTTGCTTTGAGTAGCTTTTAACATTCATCTCAAAAATCAAAGCATCATCAATAATCCTATATTTTTGAATTATTTTCCAGGAGAGGTTAAAAATATTTTAAATAAGTTAAAAATTTTAAACAGGTACTATTGGGTGCGACTAAAGATTTCAATCTCGACAATTATTCAGACTAAAATATCTGCATTTATTTATATTCGTCTAAGAAGTCAGATATTATTCATCTCCCAGTTTTCAAGGTATTTGAACCTAAAGATTCTAAACCATCTCAAACATATCTTGCCAATTAAGCAGAGAACTATCATTCTGAATATTTTCTGTGCTCTGTTTAAAAACAAAAACATATATTTATTTGAAAAATGTTGGATTTTATTTAAACATGAATAAGCACTCGACATGAGAAAAAGTGAATACAAAATCTCCCTTTTCCATTTACTCAGCCATGAAATACATTTGAATTTCTCTGTTATTGTCATGTGAGCTGTTGTTTCAAAAACATGTATTATGTGACGTGGTATATTTTCTGATAGTATGAAATATTGTATATGCAAAAAAGGGAGGAACTTCAATAAGAAAAGCAAAATAAAAGTTCCTAAGATTATATCGAAGTAAAATGCGCCTCAAAAAAGACGCGACACTCGGAATTTTTCATTACTGTTTCCCAGAGCGGACGAATAGATGGGATTGCGTTTCGAATTTTGATGATTCGAGGAAACAAAGGAATTTCTATCCTCAATTTGTGCAATTTTTAATGGATAGAAGGGATATTTTATTTTAAAATTGCAACGCAAAATAATTAATTTCCTTTTTGTGAATTTCGCTGTGTAATACTTTTCGAATTTCAAAAACTTTTCTTTGTATAAAACAAATTGAAAGTGTATAGGCTATAAAATATATAATAGATTGGTTTTATTTATTTCCAAAAGATGTTTCTAATAATAATTAATCAAAAATTGAGAGAAAAACATACACAATTTTTCGCAGTTTAGTTTTCAATAGGTTTTAAATATTAGTATACATCCCAATACGGTATATTCCATCTCACCAGTTGACATCGTTATGCGCCAATTTAATTGCTGGATAAATTACTCTTTTCTTTGTGGAATAAGGAAGTGATGCATAGAATGTAAATGACACGCACAGACATATTTGTCACGTGAAAGAAATCCGTCAAGGGGGTGACCATCTGATTGTTTGTGCTTTAACGCGATAAAAAAAAAGTGATCAAAACCGCAATGACTTAAATTAAATATGTTATTTTTAATGGCAAATGTATTTCTAAGTCAAATTTTGGTTACAATCGATCCGATAAAGAACACCCAAAATACGTATTCTATTTTCTGGTATTTGTGAATTACCCATATGTTAGCGATCAATCACCAAATATCGCTAACTAGATACAGTAAAATCGCTGAATTCACTCTAAAGATCGATTTTTCGAATCTATTGCTATCCAATGGCATGCATTTAAAAACAAATCCGGTTTCCTCTGCTATACTACAAAGCTGACAATTTTTATGAGTGAAAATAAAAATCTGACCTCTTGTGGCATTTATATCCTTACCCACATTCTGCAATTTTTTGAAAGGGGGGAGGATAAGGCCTTCGTTATAGAGTATGCAAGAATGTTTTACGTAGACCATTCCCGTTTTTATTAAGATTCAGTATTGTGTTGCATAAACGTTACATTTTAAAGGGGCTTGAAGACTATATTAGAAAGGACCTCTTAATTTTCACCCATGATCAGAACGACTTGGGAGATACTCGAACTTGTACGTTTCATAAAATTTCCAAGCCATAACAGTAGAATGATATTTGATCTTTGTTGTTATTATTTTTAACGCATATTATGCTTGTTTACGCGGTGAATCTTTGGTAGAATGCTATTTCAAACCCTTAACTCTCCATTCTCATAGAGGAAAACTTAATACTATGTTTCTGCGACGGTACCAGAAATTATCTGAAAAATAACTCCAGTATAAGCTCATTCGGATAATAAAATAAAAACAATTCTTCAAATAAAAACTCGTAAAATGCGCATAAAACTATAAAAGTTAATTTAAAGGATTTAATATTGAAAAACAATTTCTTACCGAATTGAAATTTTATATAAATATATGAAAATGTATTTAAATATCTAATACTGAAAATCAGTGCATTATGATATACGTACGAAGGATGCAGGTTTATAGAATGCAGATATTGAAACTGGTATTAAAATTTCTTTCAACAATTTTTTATCTAAGAAATAAAAAAATTCTTGACAAATTTTTTTTAATTCCCTGTATCAATTCTGTTGATTCAGCTTCCTATTGTGGTTTATGCTATAGTATAAATTTCAAAAATACTTATTAAATTACTTTCATATATTTATTCTTTGAATAAAATTTAAGGTCACAATCAATGCATTTAAAAGAATAAGAATACTGTAGACTAAATAATGATTCCCATTTTTAGTATATGAATTATTGACATCTTTTTTATGATATTTTCCCTTTCATACACGTTTATATCAAAAAGGCAGAAGTGTACGGGAATTTAATCATATGAATGTATTACCTGAGCAATAATTTATAATTTTTTTCTAATTTCAGAAATATGAAAATTAAAAAATATCTAATGATCAACAGAGGTAAAGGAAGGGGCGGAAATTATGATATTATACTTGAGGAGTCGCAAACTTATTGTAATCTGGATCATAATAGTGTGAATATTTTTAAAATTAAAAAAAATATCTTTATGGCGTTAGAAAAATTAAAATTAAATGGTTTATTAATAATAAATTTGGCGAAATAAGATTTGAAAACTCTTTCGGTCGACATATAATTTTAGATCTGATTAAATTCAAACTCAATTTAGGAGGAAGAGATTTACTATTTAAAAATAAAAATAATTTAAATAGATAATTCTTTGTAGTGATATTTTTGGATATTAGTTTCGAAAATCTAAAGTTACCAAAACTAGTGCACAACAGTAAATAATTTTTCCCTGTAAGGAACACTGCAGTTGTTTCAGTGACTTTTAGTTATTCAGCAACATTAAGGAAACAAATTTGCAATTATAATTACTATAGCAAAAATTTAGATAAGATTTACAAAACAGTTGGCAACTGTAAACAATAAAAATTATAAAGATTTTATAGATGCTGATAAAGAACTCATTATAACAGGCAATTTTAAAATTATTGATTCAAGCATTTTAAGATAAATAATGGTCAAGGGAACAAAATTTACACAAAAAAAAATATTAAAAAAATCTTAGTTTTTATTAGACACGATTTGGATATTTTTATTTCTAAATTATCTATGAAATACCATTGGCCTTCGGTGAGTTTCAAAGAATGGAAAGTGTAGTTTTAGAGGAAATAGACTAACATTAACTCTAATAGTAGCAAATCCAAAGAGCGAGGAATTCATTTTAACAAATCGTTGAAGAAATAAATAAAAAAAGAAAAAAGAGAGGTTTATTATTATCTTTTTTATTTAATTTATCTAGTTTCTAATATATTCCAATATTTTGAGAACTAAAGATACGCTTTCTAGCTTTTCTTTCTTTTCTTTTTTTCAACTCAATAGATGGCGCTAAGATTGGTCAGTTTATTTCATTTGATGAAGAGTGAAGTGAACTTAATCAAGTGTTGTGGGCGTTTTCTGCTTTAAACGCGGGAAAATTGAATTTAGTTTGATATTATTGTGTGCAGTGATAAGTTTAATTTTCTTTACAAAATCTCTTGGATTATTTTTACAATGAACTGGTATGTTCTTTGTTTCTATATTTTATTGGTTCTATAGTTTGATAATGGTATTGTGATAGTTTTGCTGTGGTATTACTTAGATTTGAATTTTGAAATAATATTTTGCTTATTATTATTATGTAATTTATTGTATTTGCTTTATTGATATTAATTTTTGTCTTCAGAAACCTCAATTCCTTGGGATTTTCGGGTCACGATGGGTCAATACTTGGACAAAAATTAAATCACTCACAAAAAAAAAAAAAAAAAATCCCTGCTTTGAATACTAGCCTGAGGGTGACCCATGATAAAGTCTTTAGGCCGGATTCTTCATTTCCTTTGTTTTTATTTCATTTAATTTCTTTTTTGCTTTTAAATTTATTATTTATTTATTTTTAATTTGCATAAGTTTAATTGTATTTTAGATGTTGCAGCATTAGCGAGCTATAAATACAATGTATCTTTCTTTTCAATAGGTTTGATTCAGGAAATATTTACTTTTAAGTTAGTTTCATAAAAATTGCTTTAATTTTTAATTGATTGTTTCATAAAAGATCTAACTCATTTTAGATGACGATATTATCCAATGACTATCTTACTGAATCGGTAATAAAGCCTCCTAAATTAATTTCATCAATGAAAATATTTTAAATTATATGCTAGCAAGATAAATAAAAATTCAAAAAATTCAAGTAGTACACTTTCCATCAGATAAGGCATATAAAACATGATCGCCCCGTTCGTGCAAGTTGTAAAGAAACGCACTTTATTCTTTACTTTCGTATTAATATATTTAAACAAATATTGAGAGAAATTCAAAGTTTTATGGACAATTTTTTTTAAAACTTACTCCTTGATTTGCACTCGCGTGGGAAGCTCATTTAATATAGCAAAAACTGTGTGCAATTCAAATTTTAAGAGCATTAAATGTTTTATGAAAGGTTTACGTAGAAACCTAAGATTTTAGCTCATTCGCAAAAGAATTGAAATTTCATTCTTTTAGCACTGAAGGGCTTCAAACTCCCATTCAATGTAATTATCGCGGAGGCCCGAGACAAATGTCTTTCCTGTCTGTCACCGAGACAATGCATTATTTCTTCCCTTTCATTTTGTGTAGATTATATAATATGAGGCGCATGTTTTGCTCTTGACATACGCTTGCTGGGATTTCGGGGGCTTTCAGAGAATTCTCAAAATGTCCGATTGTCATTTGCTTAATAGCCATAAGCTAAGATGGATCCTCTTTATATCAAACTCTTAAGAGTACTGGTTGTCCTTACGTTTTTTGGGGAACAAGGAATATGGACTTCTCTTTGATTTTGAAAAAGAAACTCATGCGTATCGGTATTCTGAGGTACCTGTAATTATATGATTTTAGGAATAAGAAGCTTAAATAACTTATTTTAGGTAAATTAATCAGTTTATTTGAACATAGAAATTGATCTTATACAAGTCAGTTTTATTAATTGATTGAAAAGTAAATAGAATAATTTAATTTGAGGTTGAAATTATTGAATTCTTATTAGATTTCAACCACAGTTTTAAGCATCAAACAGTTTCAATTTAGATAAAAACTTTCATTCCAAAATAAATCTTTCACAAAATTAAATGGCAAGTATAATGAATTTCTATCACAAAATAGAAAATAATAGTCGCATTTAGCTAATTGAAACTCATAAAGAACCTTGTACTTTATTTACATTTCAAAATCGAAACCATCTTGCAAATTAAGGAAACAATCCGTTCATTCTTTTGTACTTATCGTTGTCAATTATAGTTTTTTGATTTCATCTACGATCCAAATTGTTTGGAAATGATTTTACTGTTCCTAATTAGGATCGCAAATGACACGAAATTCCTCTAGACATTATGAAACTAAATAAAAAAGAATTTTAAGTTATGTTAAATCATTTTAATGTGAAAATGATACAAAAGAGTTTATTTCGACATTTTGTAATAATGAAACAACTACACAGAAATTCCAATTAGCGACTATTTTTACTCTTGTCTGAAACTAAAATTTACAATAATAGAATTGAATGAAGGAGTTAGATTATGCTTGTCTTCTTATTTTTGTTATATTTTGTTAAATAAAATTTGTTTTCTTTGGTTGAATCAGTCATTGGGAAAAAAATTTTTGTTAGATATTTAATGGTGTTAAAAGAAACATGAAATTCTGAGCAAGATGGAATTTTTTATCGATGGATAGTAAGACATTGACATTAATTTTCCTTTAGTTGGCCTTTTCTGAAAAGATGTGTGGTTTAAATAGTGAATGTAATGATATGAAAAATGAGGAAAAAAAGTGTTGTAATAATTGAAATCATAATAAAAAACTATTCTTTTCATTTAGAAACAAAATTAGATCTTAACAATTGGTGATTGCATGGAATTAGTACAAAATATTGTCCGACAAATGACTAATAGGCAAAACAATGTCATGATAAAGCCTAGAAACCTCTGTCGGGTATTTTTAGTTTTAGTTATATTAACGTCCAATTTTTAAAGCAATACTGAGACTATTTTGGGACGGCAATCGTAATTTTGAATCGAAGTCAGATGACGAAGACGACATCTGAGCTGGCACCATCTGTCCAAGCTTCCACACCATCAACGGGAGGACTTTCCGCCCCGATGGATTTAGAGCGTACCAGACGCGCTTGAACTTGAAACCCTCCGGCTCCGAAACCGAGACCTTACCACTAGGTCCCCACGGTCCAAATCTATATCGGAGGAGGAATGTTATGGGCTGTTTATCTGTATTTGGTTTTAAACGTTTAACTGGTGATGCATGGATTTAGAGCGTTAGAATGCTGCAAATTAGCTGGAAGCTACAAATTTTCCTCCAAACGAAACACAAATTTAATTTCCTAAAACAAATAAAAATCCACCTAACGAGATACGTCAGAGTAGTCCAATCCAAATTAGATATCAGATTTCTGTAGATGATCCTCTATCTTTTATTGGTCCAAGTACTCTTCTATTGAATAGGCGATCTACAATGGACAGCTTGGATCAGAAAAAGAGGCCACAATTATCCTTCATCACGAGTCTTCGATTCTGACTTTCCTGAGAATAATATTTACCAAGAGAGAATATAATTTCTATGAAATAATTTTTGATAAGTCCATTTAAATTCTTTAGATTCATTATTTTTTAAGCAACCTGGCATAAGGTGTTTTTAATATATTTGAAATATCATTAAATGCAAAAAATAGCTGTTCAGTTATTTTAAAAGTTTCTCGGGCTTGAACGTTAAAAGAACAAAATAATTAGGCGTTCGGAAAGTTAAAAATAAATATTTATTATTTACTTTATTTCTTTAACCTTTCTAACATATGAAACTGATATCCTACCAAGAATTTATGCTTTGTATAAAAGCCATAGCCATCTCATAGGGAATAATTCTTAACACTATATATACAAATAAATCATTTGGATGGTAGTGACCGAACATAATTAATATGGATGGCGTGCAATAACTCATGTGGCTATAGACTTTGATTAGGGAAAGTAAATGATCACTCTTCGGTTTTTTTTATGGCAGATCACCTAGCTGCAAATCCGAGGTTATGATGACGAATATCGGTCAGCATATTTCTTCATACTAAAACCAAATAAAATATAGCTTTTAAAAAATACTAGTTGTGAGTGTCCATAGAGGTGAATGCCTAATCAAATAATGACCAGTAATATAAAGAATGAAGGAAAATACCAGGATAATAATTTTCTTGTATATAATATAGAAGAAAGGTACAGTTGTGTAACGTTCAAGCTGAAAAATAAAAATTGAAACATAAGCATAAAATATAGCTCTATAAGTCGTAAATATTTAAAACAAGCATATTTCTTAATAATCGAAGGACCTTAGTAAATACTTAGTATTTTTTATTGCTTATTTATATTTCTTATACAGAGCGTCTAAAAATTGAAACATGTTTAGGTATCACGAAAATCATTATTTTTGAGTCTAAAGGAAATATATTTAACCCCAGAGGATGAGTGTTGCTTTTTTGAAATCAGAGAATTTTAAAAATGTGCCATAAGAAATCGGGTTTTCTATGTCACAAGATCATTTGGAAGCTGTCATTTGGCATTTCAAGAGTTTTTCTTATTCTCTTATACAGGAACAGATACCGTTGTGCCCCTCGCAGTTTAATAAGATTGCTTAAAGGAATTAAATTTTATTTCGAATTGAGCAATCTAAATTTGTTTTGTTGCCAATAAATAATAATTTATTTCTTGTAATTTTATTTTTTTAAACGCAATGTTCCTAAAAACTCTTTTAAAAACTTCATATTTTTGTATGTTTTTAAATAGAGAATACTAAATGTAATGTTTACGTTAAAACGATTCTTTTGCGCATTATGTATTGTATTTTTATACAACTAAAGTTTTGAGTAGCATAAATGTAATTTTCTTTGTCTTTTTGTTAAGGATATATTCTCCATACCTGCTAAGTTTGATGCTCTCCTTGAATAAGTATAAGGAAGATCGGTCTTCGCGTATTAATAAATAATATTGTTTATTCTATAATTTGTGTTAATGAAGTCGAAATTTTTAACTTTTGCTTCAAAAATTAAAAATAACGGAGTACACGCAGCAAGAGAAAAATGCATTGGGATTATTATAACTATAGATTTCTTTTATTGTATTGCTGATAATGAATTATTCGAAATACCTAGTGCTTTGCAATCCTGGCAAAAATTCACAGAAAATATACACGTTCATAAATTTTAATGCTAATATGTAATTGCGTTTAATATTTACTACACTTCAAATACTCTTTGTGAAATCGTAATAAATCTAAGTATTTTCTGTTTCAAATTATTATAAAATAATTTGATATTATACTAAGAATGCACAGAAGCATAGAACATAAATCTACGTCCGCTCATTTCAAATTCTCTGAGAAAATTCAAACAGATTCCAATTACGATTTTTTAAAAAGTTCAACGAATTTATAAAAAAAATTTATTAATCACAAAATTCCTTTAAAAATCAAAAATTCCTTTTAAGAATCCTAAAGAGCCATTGAATCTTTCCTGATATTATCTCGGTTTTCATCATATTTAATAGCATTAAAACTATGACATATAAATTGCACTTAAGTTATTGAAACTTCCGCGAAAAAAGGACATTTTTCGGATTTCTTCTATTTATGCAGAATGTACATGGATAGATAGAAAGCAGTCCTTGTTTGATTAGTAGTAGAATTTTGTATTCGTTATCAGACATTTTTAACTTCTCTTGCTTCCTATTTCTGAGAAATAAATTTTATAATCCATTATTTGTCATATTGTTAAATGAGAAGCCTAAAATTTTGTGCAGCTCTGAATTTTAGGTTACAATACAATATTCTAATATTTTGTAATTATTATTTAATCAATTAATTTTTAATAAAATCTAGTTTTATTTATAAATAATTTTGAGTAACAATTCATTTTCAGGTTCAGGCGATGAATTTCAAAATTATATATAAAAAAAACTTGAAGTTGACTATTGCAAGAATAAATAGCTAATAATAAATGATTTTTCTATTATACTAAAGAGTTGAAAATAATTTTTTCGCAAATGCATAGAATTCAAAACAAAATAGAAAAGTGTTGAAAACAATACAATAAAGAAATTAAGCCATAGTGAATATCATACGGAAGAAAATTCCTGAATATTTATAAAAAGTTGAAATAGATTATAAATAAAATAAAAATTCAAATTCTCATCGTATTTCTCTCGTAACTTACCGCTACTATGATTTTTTAGAACGTATTTTTGTTGAGAAATTATTTTCTACTTTTCATTTCACTTATAAAAGAATTATTATTTTTAAATCATTTTTACTTTTGTAATTTTTACAGCAGAATATAATACTTATTATATTTAATATACTTTCTAAATGTTCAATAACATAGAAATTAAATTTTAAAATACGTAAGTCGTAAGTTTTCTGTGAAGAGGAATAAAATATACATTTGAAAAATATGGAAATATATTTTCTCCTTCCATTTAAGATTTCTTTCATCTATTTATAGTACATATTCTAATTTTTAGAAGACATTTACGAATGGGAACTGTAAGATATTCGAAGAAATGAAATAAATTTCGTTTGAAAGTACATGGTTAAAATTTTTAGAAAATGTGCTTTTATCAGGTTTTGAAAAATAAAATGTTTCTCCTTATTCTATCCTATTTCTTATTCAATATAATTCTATGAAAACATTTACTATTTCAAAAATTTTACCTATTTAATTTGGAATTTCTAAGGAATTAAGAGAAAAAGTTGAATTAACTATTTTGAATTCGTAAAAGAAAATTTCTTAAAACTCGATTCTTAGAATTATATTTTTGTTGCTTATTATTTAACTGCCAATTCAATAATGTATTTATAAAAATTATATATAATTTAAACATTCAGAACGGAAGAATTAAAAGGTTAATTTTTTCAAGGAAAATTCCACAGCACTTCCTTCTAGTTTTTCTTACGCGGAATTTAAAATAAGGAAAAGAATAAAATGAAAGCAAATTTAAAATAAAAAATGATAATAATAAATATCCAAAATTTTCAAAAGAAAACTTTCAACACTACTTTCTAATTTTACTTTGCCGTATGGAATTTGGTGGGAAGCATTTCCACTAACATTGATTAAATTTATCCCAACTCTCTCTCCTTTATAGTGTTTTTTCATTTTTCTTCAAAATTCCGCCTCTTTAATTCAAAGCACGTTTAAAGAGCGTAATGCAGTTGCTCTTCCTTTTTTAATCTCCAGTGCTCCATTTTCCGCGAACTCCTGAGGCTACAAATAAATTATGGCTTTTAATTTTTAGCATTGTTTACGAATGCTTTGAAAATGAGGGGAAGGAGGATTCTCACGCTAGCTTAATCAGATTGAATGTCCATTTTCTTTCTGATTATAATCATTCCAAGATTGCTGTGTCTTGGAAAATTACACAAAAACACGGATTTACACACTGCTAGAGTAGATATTTGATGAATTGTATGCTCGCTGCACAATAATGAAAATTCAGTTGAAAAATTATAATAAAAATATAGAAAATCTCATGCTGTGTTATTTTAAAAATTCTCTTAATTCGAATAAAAAGAAAAATGTGATCATCTCAATGCTTGGGATGATTGCATAGTTCTTTTTTGTAAAGGGACTTATTTTTACTTGCTTAATTTACTTTTTTTTCAAATATGTTCGAATGAAAACTAATTTCAGATTACTCCCATTTGGTAGCATTTCTCTTAGTCATAATCCATAGAATTAAAATTACTCATAATGTGCGTAGAGTTAAAATTTGGAACTCTCATAAATTAGATTTTAAAATGTAACTAATAGGAGCACCCACAATAGAAAGATATAGTTTTCTGCATTATATGAGTTTTTAAATTTCGGTGCTCATAGAAAAAATTATTTCCATTGCAATCATATGAAATCCATTATTATAATATTTATGAACATTATGTATCATTTAAATATTTTTTTTTAATTTCCGAACATCAATATGATTTTAAAAGGGTATTTATAATTAAAAATATTGTGTATATTTTAGATTTTCAAGTTTCACGGCTTTAATTAAAAAAATATTGAAAATATATTAAAATGAAAACAAGTTCCTTTAAATATTGAGCCTCACTCATACTGCGTATAGTTTGGAGTGATTTTATTCAAAATTTTTCTTTCTAAATATATCGATTCTTAATTAAGAATTTGAAGATTCGTTGATATTGAAGAATTTGAAGATTCGTTGATATTGAAGAATTTGAAGATTCGTTGATATTGAAGAATTTGAAGATTCGT